>NHTK01000939.1:0-38143 GCA_002938355.1 Panaeolus cyanescens
TCTTCTGGATGTTCACCTCCACTTTTCGGCCATGCTGTACCACCTAAAATAGGGCAAAAAGATGCGAGATAGACATCACATAGAATCAACAACCCCTTTCCTTGTACAATCCCAACAAAAGCATGTTTACTCACCCGATTTTGACACTCCTCACCGCACCCACACCGATCATTGCACTCGAAAATGGGAGGCCCAAAAGCCTTAAGAAGCCCTTTCTTATCATAACTACAATCCTTTATTTTGTCGTCCACTTGGTACGACTTCTGTCTGACCAAACACGAACACGTCTTGCCTTTCGATCCACACACGCCTTCACAGTCGCATCCCTGCAAGTTCTGGATGTCCGGTGGCGGCACACCTTCACCATGCCACATCAAATTCGTGTAATAAAACTCCCAAGGCGGCGTAGCTTCGTCATCCACATTGTTGATAATTGTAATCGGCGGCGCAAGCGGTTCATCTTCTGACGTATTCTCTTGTATCGTGGCTTCCAAAATTTGCCTCATCCCTGTGAATAACTGCGTGTGTTCCGACATCGCGTTGATGTGATCCTGCAGTTTGTGGGGCAGATCGCGGGCATATCTGGGTTCAGCCAGTTTGGAATACGTTTGCATGTTTCGACGTTCCTCAGGCCAGAAGATCAATGGGAAACCACCGTAGGATTTCGCAACAGGCCCAAAAGGTTGTTGATGCTGTTGTGTGGACGTAGTCGCACCTGCAATCCCGCGAACAACTTCCTCTGGAGTGGTTCGCGTACTAGACTCAAGAGAAGAAGCATGGTCGAACAGCTCATTCGAAGACGAACGACGGGTGCTACGGCGGCGAACGCCATTAGGACGGCTGGGTGGCACATTGGAGTCGAAAGAAGATGGCGTTCCAATGCTAGACGGGGCCTCGGAAACAGGAGGGTGCGGCAATGGATCGTTATAATCCACATCCATCATCTCTTCATCTGACTGAGATGCACTAACGAGGTCCTGAATCTCCGCCATCGCTTCGTCGTCCTCGTCGTCTGATACAGGAGGCTGTTGATTTGCGCCCACATTCCCTTCATCTGTATACATGTCATCATCGTCCTCTTCATCAGCATTTCCCATGCCGACATCATGAGCCGCAACAGCCGGTCCCCCAAGAGGTTGTTCGTCCACGTTGTCTTTCCGGGGCTCAACGATCTTGGTGATAGGCGCATCATCCTTCGTTGTGGATGCACCCACAACACCTCCCATACCACCACTGCTGGTAGCATCTACACTCCCTGCCCTCTTTCGATAAATGTTCATCGAAGGTTCTTGACCGGCTGTAGTAGGAATAGCAGGCATTGACACCATGGCTGAAGATCTCACCGGTATCCGTGTCGGCAACGGTGGTTTGTCGTTTTGCATTGATGCCTGCTCCTCGCCTCGGGTAGGCGACTTCGGAGACCCAATCCAAGTCTTTGACGGAGGGGAAGTGGGCTTTGAGGTCGAAGCAGTCACTTTTGGCATGGTTGAGAACATGTGAGAAGAACTGGGTGCTGATGGTATTCTCCTGTGACCAAGTTCGTTCCTTGTAGGGCTCGCAAAGGAAGAACGACGTGCATGGCTTGATGGATGACCGAAACGAATGGGGCTGGCGGTATTCGAAGGGCTACCAATTTGTGATCGTGGGGAGCTAGAGACCTGGTGTCTCTGTGGGCTCCCAGGTAACGAAGAGCGATGTGGCGGACTGGCAACCTGGGATTGTGGTGATCGGGCGAATTGTGGGCGATGCGGAGATACAATTCCACTACCCATACGCCCGTCGGTCCTGGATAATGAAGGTGGGAGAACTTCATTTGTGGGTGTAGTGACTCGACCAGATGTAGAGCGTTCTGTGGTGGAAGCCGTAATATCCAAGTTGACGACAGCTTCAGTGAGGGGTGTAATTTGCACAGGTGGTTGAGGTGAGAGTGATGCGTGTTCAGGGGATGAAGAGGGGATTGACGGGGACGCAGCTCGTCCGCGGTTCATAGACTGGACGGTATTGGCGTCGATGCTCGTGGTATTCTCTGTCTGAGGAGGGGAGAGTGATGGATGTCCTACTCCCAAATGTTCAGCAAACAAACCGCAACCAAAGAAAAACATTAACTCACCACTTGAAGACGTAGGAGGGGTGTACCTCATCTGCTTCTTCGATGCAGCTTTTTGCTTGAGAAGAGAAACCAAGTTGCGAGAAGTACTTAGAACGTGCGGATCAATAGCACTCGTGCTAGTGCTAGCAACGGCACTACCAATACTCTCCCGCTTCGAAGGCTCTCCACCATCCAATATCCTACCTCCGTCTTGTTGCGCAACGGCAGTAGGACTGACGCCACCAAATGAACCCATAGAGCTGGCTGTAGTCGGCGGAGGTCCAGTCTCATCCGCTTCCTGTCCTTCTCCCAAGCCCTCAGCATCAGGTACACCCTCAACATCGCTCGTCAAATCAATTGGCTCATCAGGGTTATTCCCCACATTCATCAACACCTTGCTCAACAACTGCCTCTGCCTTTGTCTCTCCTTCGCTCTCTCCCTCTTCTGCTCCCTGACTCTATCTTGCGCTCTTCCCTTTCCTTTGCCAGAGGTTGAGGTATCCGTTTCATTGCTATTGCTGTTGCTGTTGGATGCGCTATCCCCAGATGCTTTGCGAATTTTGTGCTTTCCGTGATAATTGGCTTTTCCAGCGATATTGATGGCTTCAACGATACTGTGCTTAGCTGGAGACACAGGATTATGTCTCCGTGACTGCGTCTTCCTCGTTGGCTATGTGGCAGAAAAAGAACATCAGCTTTCAACATATCGGAAAACAAAAGGGAACGACATACGGATGCTTTCGGCACAACAGGAGTGACGATCTGTTCTTTCACCGCACCTCTGCCAATCCTAGGCGGTGTCATCCTCCCCACATCATCCACTGGTCTGCTTAATTCATCATCATAATCATCTTCCGCTTCCTTTTGCGCCTCCCCTCCCTCAATTTCACTAGCATCAGGACCAGTGGACTCTCCAACCTCCTGGTTCTGTCCTTCACTCCCACTCCCACCCTCATCCTCGCTCTCATCCCCACTACCACTGCCATCATCCTCACTACCAGAAGGTGACACCGATGACGGAACTGCCGGCTCGCCCAAAGGCCTTCTGATTGTGCCTGCAACACCATAGCCACCCCGCTGAGAAGGAAGTGATGGTCCTCCCCGTGTTCTTTTCATGGCTATCTGCCGGAAGATGGTAGACGTGGATGCACGAGCAGACGTACTGGCATTTTGAGTGGACGAGGGGGTTTTCAACGAAGGGAATTTTGGAGGACTAACTGCGACAGGCGCGGCTTTCCTGGAGTCCAATCCTCTGGGACTTGAGCTTGAAAGCCCCGCCTGACCAGCCGCTGAGGATGCAGCAGCAGACATAACAGGGATGTTCGGGCGAATATACAACGTCGACCGAGGTGGGGAAGTAGGAGTAAGAGCCCTTGTGTTGACATAGGCATCGCTGTTGTCATCGTCATTAACACCAGTTGCACCAGATTGATCAGCCTTCTCTTTTTCCTCGCGGGGCGACTCATGACTGTCAACCTCCATACCTATATCCGCTCCTTCACGAACATCCATCCTAATATCCAAATCCATCCTCGCATCTTTATTCTTCGCGATATCGTCCATGACTCCAGAACGTGACGGTTGACCATCCATGCAAAGGGGCATCTCAATATCATTGTGATAACCATCATCCACATTTTCGTCTGCCTCGTTCTCCACGTCCCTCTCCCTCTCCTTGCCCTTGCCTTTATCCTGCTTCGGGGTCTGGTGATCATCGACATCCATGTCCTCTTCCTGTCCTCTTCCTTGTCCTTTCCCTTCCTGTTTCTCGTGTGCCTTCCCTCCCTCACTCCCTGAAGACAGCAACTCCAAAATTTCCTGACCCTTCAGCTCCTCTTCATTCTTCTTAACCACCTGCTCCCTCAAACTTCCAACAAGCTGCTCCAATCGCTCCAACTCAGCCTGTTTCTCTTTCACCATCGTCGTCTTCTTCGCCTTCTCTCCATCCTTCCCAGTCGCCTTTTCTTTCCCTTTCCCCTTCCCAACCGGGACTTCATCATCATCACTGCTCAACTCAATCACAGAGTTGGGGCTAGCTGCCCTCTCAGGTCGAGGCTTCGCAGGCGGTTTCCCAGTCGATTTCCTCGCGAAACGCATATTCTTCAACTTTTTATCTTTATTGCCGCTACCAGTCACACTCGTACTCCGCGCCTCTTTCGCCTTTCCTTTCACTGTCAGGGCGCTGGCAACTTCATCCTCGGACCCAGAAGAGATTTCTATGATCTGAGTGTCCAGGACTTTAGGTTTGAGCTTTTGAGCTGAAGCAGAACCAGAGGCTTTGGGAGGGGTAGAGGGTTGGAAGTAAGGCTTGGTAGCAGCTTGTGTAAACGGAAGTGATGGTAGTTTAGAGGTTGAGGCAGAGGGTGTAGGGGAAGAAGGTTGTGTTGCTGGTGTAAGAGAGAGGAATGTTGAATCAGGATAGGGTGTAAAAGATGAAATGAGGTGAATGTAACTTACAAGTCATTGAATGTCGAACTCGAGCTCGTGCTCGAGCCAGGGGACTGTCATTAATGTTGTCCTTTTCCTTTTCCTTCATCGTCATACCTCCGATTGAATGCCTTTTCTGAGGCACGGCAGGCGGTAGCATACTGCCTAACCCCGCAGCCGAAGACGATGCTGAGCCTGAGGCCTTGGTGATAGATGATGTCTTCTTGTGGCTCAACAATGTCGACGAGGTTGATCCTGCAGCGACAGAACAAAATAAAATCTTTAAAAAGACCCAACTTCAGATAGGATTGCTACATACCGTCAGCTATCGCACTCGCATTCAACTTCGGTTTCTTCGCAACATGCCCACCCTCAGCCTCGTTCCCACCACCTTGAACAGGGTGTGGGTGTTTATCTTTCCGCTTCAAAAGCCCCAAACTCGAGGATGGACGACTTGGTCCAAACCCTAAACTTGAAGAGGGGCGGCTAGGGGTTGGGGAATCGACGCTTGCTTCAGCGTGTGTAGTTGCTGAATTTGACTTGGATGTCGATGCTGTTGCCCTTGAACTATTCAATGGCATTCCGAACCTCGACGAACCCGGTGCCGAGCTCACACGAGGGACACCTGCTGAACGACCGAAGGGATTCCGATGCGTCTGAGCATTAGTTCTTGCGATGGAAGGTGGTACCGATTCCCTGTCCAACATATCCTGCTCGTCGTCGTCGTCCTCTTCGTGCTCGTGGTCATTTTCAGATGAGGATTGCTGGTCTGTAGGAATGTTAAAACTGGTGTTAGACGTATTTTCGTTGGAAAATGTTATGTTGAAAGTGTGGTGGAAAAGAAAGGATGGAAAAAGGGAAAACGTATGCACAACAATGAAATGGAATACAATTTCATATCTGAACGCGACGTACCAGCAATAGCAGCCCACCTTGGGATACTTTGTTCTCTAATATCGCGATTANATGTTAAAACTGGTGTTAGACGTATTTTCGTTGGAAAATGTTATGTTGAAAGTGTGGTGGAAAAGAAAGGATGGAAAAAGGGAAAACGTATGCACAACAATGAAATGGAATACAATTTCATATCTGAACGCGACGTACCAGCAATAGCAGCCCACCTTGGGATACTTTGTTCTCTAATATCGCGATTATGCATGAACTGAGAATTTGGAGTCGTAGAGTCGTCTGCAATAGCGACTATAACGCGTCGAATTCAAAATTGAGTTCGTCAAGTCAATCGGTAATCAGCTTCTCAACAACGAAGCGTGTAATCTTGAAGATTTCAACCTCAAGGTTAAGTAGATGCAAAGAGGGTATTCGATAATCGATATCCCGTATCCTAGATAACAGCGAGTCCAAACGGTGTAACACACGGCAAGTAAGATAATTAAATTGCTCAAATATAACAATAAAATAATATACCTTGGTTACAATAGCATCCAATATTAAAGTGCTATCCCCTTAGATAAAATATCCAAAAAGTTCAGCGCTTTTTACGCTAAGCAAACAGCTTCAATGCCTTGGGAGATGTTGAGGTAGAGGTTCAGAGTTGAGAGGCAAAGTCATGGCTCATCGGCAAACAAACCTTGACCTACCTAATTCCTAATTCGGACATCCATTTTGGATGTAAATCAGAGTCGATCGAGATCGTCATTTCCCTATAAAGTTGTTTTTTAACCGTAATCTCCAGCTTTGGTACTAATTCTATACTGCATTGGATAGGCTATGGGGGTAAAACTCTGGCCCCTTTATCTCGCGTGTGCAAAGATGAAGACAAAGGTACCTGTTGTCCTCATGGTATTGGTCACATTGAGCAGGTATTTATATACTCAAAAGGGGTACCATTAAGCAAGAAGCTGGGATCAAAGTGACGGATGACATGGTCATTCCGAGGCAAGTCCGGCTTAAATCAAAATCTACAGTTAATGTGGCGTAAACGGTTCAAGGCGAAAAAGGTACTATGTCGCCATTACAGGTGGAATGCCTCTTGTGAATGGAGTAACCAAGCTATACCTGTATTATCAGTTTGTCATTCTCAAGATTTTAAATGAGTTTGATACATTGAGGCGATGAAGATAGGTGCAAAGAGGTGGATGCAGAATAGTAGTTAGTATGCTTTGGCAGTAAGGAAGCGGTGAGTCGCCGAAAATCAAGACTGAATTCAGCTGCTGGCTGTGAAGCGTAACATATATAGTGAACGCTGGATGGCTAGACGATCATGGTCTTATATTGATCAGTCAATGTCGCCTTCAACTGCCACGATCAACACCAACACCGCCAACAAACCGTGGAGTCAAACTGACGCGAGACCTGTCAATGAGCAAGTCATAATATCTAGAATGATATGTCGAAAACAACACCCATAGTGGCATGCAAACAATGAATAAACCAAATCAAAGAGGAGGACAAAATTAAAGCAAGGTCAGCTTTTCCAACAAAAGGTCTTTGCCTTTCACCTCCGATGCCTTAATTTCTTTCACCACCTTATCACTAAACCACGACTTCACTCTGCCCCTCTCCTTCGCCTTTTCTCCTCTCACAAGCGCCTCGCATAGCTCAGCAACAACAAACACGCCGCTGCCCTTGCCGGTACAGAACCCTAGTGTCGTCTCTTTGCCAACGACCTCAACAAACTGTGCCGCAAATTCCGTAGAGTCCCATACAGAAGCAGGCACCTGCTCGATCGCCTTTGTCGTGTGATTGAAATGTCCACCCTGTAAAAGCGTCTTGTACAACCTTGACGTAGGCGCAATGTCAATGGGGTGTTCTTGTGCCGCATCCTCTGATTCTGAAGGTTCTGCCAGAGCTTTCAAAAGCGTCTGGATAGCTGCCGATTTGTCTAAAATATGCGAAGATCGTTGAGCGAATTTTTCAAAAAAATGATAAAGTAACACTCACCTCCTTCAGCGTAAAGCAAAATTTCACCAACAATCAGTGTTCCTGTAGGTTCTCGCACCAGCGTCGAACCTGACTGTGCTACCCATTTAATCAGATCCTCGCTAGCAGCTTTTCTGATCTCCTCTTCTCTGCTCTCAGCACTCTTTTTACTCGTCTTTGCACGAATGACATCAGTTTCAGCCAATGTAGCTATTTGCGCAGGTGTAAAGTGCCGCCTGGTACGAGGATTCAAGAGATAGAGCAGACTTCTTCGCCCTTGTGAATTGGCATAAAGTTTCTGAACAACTTCTGTAATGGGTGCCACAACGCTTTTGGCGAGCAGTTTGGTATCGCTAAAAGAGCAAAAAGTGAGTGCTGAATTTTAGACTCAAATTTGAAAAGGGCCTACTCAACAACGTCCAAGGCGGTAAAAAGGACAAGCTGGGCTTCGTCATCGAGACACATGCGCTCGATGTGGGGTTTGAGAACCTTGATTATTTGCTTGCGATCTTTGGCTGTTCCTTGGGCGAGGAATTCGCGAGCTGCGCGGCTTCCATCTCTCGTGTGCACAATTTCGGCCAATACTTCTTGACAACTATTGGGCTCATCAGTTAGTCCTAACAAAAGATAACGACGAGTTGTAGGCATACGTTTCAAACATATCTCGTCTTAGCTTGTCTTGCTCCGCTTCATCAGGAATGTCGTTGATCGCTGAGAGGTATTCCCAGAGTGCCCTGTGTACCACAGCATGTGTCACAGCGCCTTTATCCGAGTTGTTGAAGCTGCAGAGAAGAATAAGAATCGGCAAAACGTTAAGCAAAGCATATCCTTTCAACGCACATAGTTGTGAGGTTCTCCTTGACCGCCTGCATGATGCGCTTCTTCTGGTCAGCGTTTGCTTTCTCCAGAACTCCACTCAGGCCCTTCTTCGCCCTCTCCTTATCTTCTTCACTCCCGCTTGTCACATTAAACAAGATAGCCTCCTTTCCGTAGAACTCTCGTAATAAAATAGAACGTTCATAGGCGTTTGCATATAGCTCAAAGGCATCTGCCAAAACCGACGATGCTTCTCTGTGAAGCAGCATGCGCAATACCTGCGACTGGAACTCAAGCAGAATAGCAGTCCGATGTGTAGGGCAAAGACGAATAAGTTTCGTGATCAAGAACTGGAATATCTCACGTCAGATTATCACTGAGTTTTGGCCAAGTTCAGAACGCACCTTTGAATATTTATTCTGCGCTAGCTCCTTGTACTTTCCCTTCAGCTCTGCTGCAATTTCGTCCCGGTCCTTCTGACCGCCGTACTTCACAGCTGTCTGGACGATACGGCTAGCATCATGCTTAAAGACGATATCCTTCACCTTCCCCCGGATAACATCCATCAAGTTCTTGACATGTTTTTGTCGCTCTGCCGTAGGAATATTTTTCTCTCGGGCAAGTGACCACACCTTTTTGGCGTCTGTTAATAGAGATGAGTGGGGTTTGGCTGCCTTCCTTTGCTCGTGTAGAGCTTTTTGCGCTTTGTGACCTTCTCTAGATGCTAAAAAACATATAACATTAATTTTATTCCGATAAAAGTATACCATTTGAACTCACCATTAGGATCTTTAGGTCTCTGCTCCTTAGAGTCGACTTCCATCGCATTCTCGTCATCTTCCTGCTCATCCTCATCCATTGCATCCTCCGAATTCTCATCTACATCCTCCCAGTCACCTTCATCCTCATCTTCAGAAACATCTGAATTTTTAGAACTGCTCGCAGCAGGCTTCGTTATGGGTTGACTTCTCTTCTTTTCTGGTTTCGAAGCTGTGGTAGCCACATTGGCTTTTTTGGATTTCGTGCCCCCTTGTGATGGCGCTGGCCTTTTCTTGCTTGAGCTCCCTGAGAAAGCCATTGGATTTTAGAGGCGTGGATTAGAGGACGGTGGGGGTATCTACTACAGTTTTGCTGCTCGATTGGGTTCCTAATTCCAAAAGTTTTTGTCACGTGCAGTCTCTGAATCTTATCGTCGCACGACGTCACAGCCACACAACTTGCACTCTAACACTGACAGTCAACCCAGCGCGCTTCAGGGATTGTCACTTTCATTTTTTGGTTAAACTCAACCTTTTGGTCTACAAAGGTTCAGGGAACATCCTATTATAGCTATAGAAGTCAACATTCTCTGGGTATATATGACTACTGGTACGGATTAAAGGCTTATACGTGGTCAATGTAACGACAGTCAGACCTCCTCGACATGGGTATTACTCGTGGCTCTCGATACACGCTCTTCAAGCGGGTAATCGCTGATATGATGAACGGTCTTCGCAATTTCAATCTTCCTGAGGTCCAATCTGTCACGGTCGATACTCTTCACATGCCGCGGATTCCTGCGTATAACAGTCATCGATGCTCTGTTACCTGACCCTGTTCGTCCTATAATAACATGGTCTTCTTCATCATCACTTGCGAATAATCCAAACTTGGTGTTTCGATAAACCCGACAAGCCATGATATTCATGAGCATGACGTTCGATACTGTGAAAATCGAGCGGAAGACTGGCGGTACTGCATCAACTTCGAGCATGATGACGGTTAGGAGACTGCTGGTAACTGTTGTTCTGTTTTCATGGTCAAAAACTGGGGCTTATACTTTCGCCTTGGAGATCTTACAAGTAATACGCTTGTCCTCCTTGGAGAAGAGACTTGGAAAACGCGGGAAGATAATCTCCAAAGACCATGACTCGATAGCCATTGCGGAAGTTATGGTCGACATGGGAATTGGCGATTAGTCTCCAGCTGATAGCGAGAAAGATCAGAGTGTCGTGGATTAGTGGAAGGATGGTGGCACTGGCTACGTAGTCCTCGTACGGACCAGCTGCACAGTATTGTGTTCCGGCTATCGAGGCGGCGTGGACACCTTGCGTGACGGTCAAAGAGCCTCCGAGGACGGCAAACCACATGAACCCAAAAAAACTAACGACAAAAGGATCATCGTCGAAAACAGCCCTGATCCGGAAAAAAAATAATAGTGATGTTGCAGGTACTGAGATGGGAAACATCCAATTGACGACGGTGTCGAAGTAGCTGCAGTTGCCAATTGGGGCCGCTAAACGAAGCGTAAGGAATCTTTGCTTGTGATCTCCGACTAAATTTTGATACTAACTGACAAAGATTGTGCTCGTAATGATGTACGCCATCGTTGCCAGACTGTATTTTCGTATGGCTGTTAACTCCCGGTTTGTGGTGAAATGAAGGAAAAGCTTCACCGAGAGATGAAGTATACTATCGTCGGCAGGCCAAACTTGTATTTGAATGCTAATTTGTAGTCAGCCTTCAGATTGTGGATTACATCCCACACTGTGATCTGCCCAACTCACTTGTGAGAGGATGATGAGCAGCATACAAACGATTTTACATACAGCACATGTTCCAACGAGGATGTATATTGAAACTGTTACTTCGTAGGACGAGGTTTTGGAAGCTATTATGAACTCTTCTGGAGAAAAGGTATCGTGAAGCAGCAACTCGGTGCTCAAAGTTGCAGCCATGGCGTAATGCCAGTGGAGGTCCGTCGTGCTTCGAGGGTCCACGTATGCAGCTTGAGTTAAATACTCGCATGACTTCGCTTTGCTGAACTCAATCTTACTAACTCGCTGGTCAGAATCTATGCCGTAAATCGCTGTCCAACCTCATCGTGACGTTCACTTGGAGCGGTAGCCAGACATGAGTACTTTGTTGTCTACGCCCAAGTCTGGATTATATTTAACTTCTCGTGAGTCAAGCTGGGAAATTCCATCGACTCGGATATCGAGTTAATGAGAGTATGACGACCTGGTCAGTGTTGGTCAGTGTTCTCCATTCAAAGTAAAGTTTTGGATTCATCCATAGCCAGCGCTACTCATATTTTTTTCCTGGTTCAACTTGAAAAGTACTATTTAAGTTATCTAAATTTAGATGGCACAACTATCAAACGTTGAATGTTGCCATCTTGTCACGGTCAACGCAGAGCCGGACGAGTGAAGTTGTCTTGGCATCGGCTGGCCTTGAAAAGTGGATTGCATGGCATCTACAGCTGCATAAAAAGTTTCTTCTCAGTTTTTGTTTTTCTAACAGTAGACTGGTCACGATCTCAGGACGAGTGGACTTGTTTTGGTAACTGTACTCAGCTGCACGACAGTAATACTAGGCGCCGGCAAGAGAGCGCGTAACCGTTGACGTTCTCGCTTGGAGTGAATTAATGGGATGAATGCATACAGGCCGTTGGCTGCGTCAAATTCGACAGGGGTGACAGTGAAAGTACGCCACTAAGTCGAATGTCTAGAGTGCCTGAATGGGGTTGCGGCGGTGCATTGTCTGAAAGTTGCAGAGAATTTTTGAGCTGATAAAATCAGAATAACACAACCCACGGATGTGGAAAAGCTGTTCAAAAATTCTGAGGATAAGAACGAGTTCCTCCCAGGGCGCTGTTGACAGTACAACATTAGGGACGACTAGCGCTATGATACAGCCAAACAGCGATGTAATCCATATTTCTCACAGGTGATAATGAGATTTTTACATAAAAACCTTTAATTTGTGAGAGAATATACCTACCTATCGACAAGGTGAATATTGAGCCTTGAAACCAAGTCCTTATCGGCGACTCGTATTTCCGGTATTTTGACATGGGAGGCAGGGGTGACGTGCATCAACAAGACGGGGAATATTCCTCGACATTGACCAACATTCCAACCCCCCATGGACACGCTTTTTACAGAGAGTATCAAAGATTGATTCACCGGCTCGTAGGCAGGTGCTTGGCAACCTTGCCGCCCACAGTTCGGATCAAGGACCAACCATGTCAGCCCAAGCGCTGATCGTCGCTCTCGCTCAACAGGCACAAGGGTAAAGCGAACAAGCTGAAGCGTGAAGACAGATAACGGTTTTTCATGACTATATAACAGAATATAAATATGAATTGGCATGGAACTACCTATAAAGCTTAGATGAGATATTTACCCCCGCATCTGTCTCTGGCTGGAGGGCCATGACAGGCCATCAAAACCATCAAAGATGTGAGGGTTAATCTCGGAAGAGAACTTAGTAGATTTGTTTAACCTCGTAGACTGGTTTCCTTCGTCCTCGAGGTGGTATCGATCGCTTAACACATAGTACAAGCATGATACTACCATGTAATATGACACGACTGATCAACGCCCCAGCATCAGATATGTTTCGAATGTTGCAACTCGTAGTAAGTTAACGCTCCCTGAGGGGCTTCGGCAAGTCATCAAAACATACAATCTGTCCTGTAGGCAATTATTTTTGGGTGATAAGTTCACCGTGATATGGGATGGCCAGTGTTTCACAGCAATAGACTCCCTCTGTATCATTTATAGCAAATTCGATTCGTGAATGATAGATGCCAGCAATCCTTTACCGTCTTTGTGTGATACATATGTACATCACATCGCTTTTAGAAAGAGTACTTATTTGGGCCGTTATTCGAAGAGGGCAGAGAAGTTTGAATCCCCTCTTTGTATGCCAGGAACACAACGTCCAATATTGACAACACATCCCCTGTTTTACTTCTGTAAAGGTTGCTGTACATTCAGAACGATGGCAACAAGCGCCGAAATGACCAGCGAATCTACAGCTGATTTTCCCATGTTCCTAAGGTTTTGGACCCTCGGCGTTATTCTATCCTCTATCGCCTATGGTGTAACATTTACCCTCTCGGCCGTTTGCCTGTATCTTTTACGGAAGTCATCGGTAGGGGAAGAGGAAGACTCACTTCATTCTTGGCGGATACATCGCAATAATGTTTACACTGAGCACGTGGGCGGAATTTCTGCCAATCTTAATGCTATTACCGCACAAGAGATACCTGGAAATGTACTCAGCGGAGCAAATGCAGATGCAGTCGTGACCATCCTGGCTTTTTGGGCTGCCGATGGCTTTTTGGTATGAAGTAAATATCTCAGTTTGGTGACCGCCTAACTTTTTTCTATCAAGCTTTGGAGGGCTTCCATCCTCTACAGAGGTGTTTCATTGAGGAAGCGCTACCTTTTTCATTGCCTGGTCGGTTTCCTCGTTCTTGCACAGGTCGGTGAGTTAGACGTTATCTCTCACAAGGCAATGAGCTCTCTGCTAATCTCATCATGGAGTCACTGGCATTATGTACCTCGTTTCGAACTTCGTCGAAGCCTTGCAGGTGCACGAGCGGCCTATTTTCGTAGCATTTGCGTCAACGACTCTTTTTGTCAACTGGGTCATCACGGCCCTAATCGTGATCCGTCTTCTTATCTTTCGCGCCAAAGTGAAGAGAACCATCGAAAGCGTCGAACAACTACCTTACGTTGGAATTATATCGATGTGCATCGAATCTGCCGCCCTCGTCATTCTTTTTGCGACCATATTTCTCACGCTCAACATGCTCAACCTGGACCCCTTCTCCTTCTCTCGCGCGTTTCTGGTTCAAATATATGTAAGTGACCTCTAAATAACACCCACTCTACTAGTATCTTTCCGTCGATTCTCACTATGTTCGAATCATACGCTACAGGCAATCGCTCCTCTGTTGACGATATATAGGGTACCGGTGACACTAGGAAAGGCTTTCATTGCAGACAGCAGTTCATTCTATTCGAATTCTCACAGCACCAACAATGAGGTAAACTCACATATCAGGTCAAGTACAGGATCCACACAGTTTTATCGCCATTTTTCGCCTTCGCCCTCTGCATTAGCGTCCACCCCTTCATTCGAAACAAGAGCGAGCGTCGGTCCGAGTCGTGACGAGCTCATCGATATCAAGAGAATGAATTCCTATGTATGCCTGGAAATGACGACTCCACGTATCGGGTCTGCGTCTAGGATCGGTATGGCAGATACTGGACATTATAAACACGACGACGCATCTCCCAATCGCGCTTTGTTTACAATTGATAACCAGTCACCCCGCAGGTTCAGATTTCCATCGAGTAGCCTCGAACAATTTCTTACTATTATCTCACACCTTCTTTGAAACACATACATAGCTTAGGACTTATGTACATATGATACTCGTGCAATTATGGGCGCTATGATCTGACGTCTTGTGGCAGACTGCAGTGGTTTATTTGACACAAAATATCTCGCGCCCATTTCTGAGTTTCAATGTGCCGCCTAAATCTCTCGCATTGCGCTCCCCATGTGCAGGGTGGATAAGGTCTTGTTGCGATGATCCCGGAAACAGACATTATATTACATAGTATGTACACATAATAATATATACAGTGTGGGGTACACTAGGCCATTTGGGTTTATCCATTTGCATCAGCGCTCAGTGCCATCGATATCTGTGCGTCACAGTGACGAGAACTATCGCTCATATTACTTCTGTAGACCTGTACGACGCGATTGCGGGCTATTCTCCATGGATTGACAGAGTTAAGCACGAGCACAGATATGTCGTATTATAATAAATACTATATATATACATACAAACTCAGGGCAACACCTGGTAACTACTTGTAATTCGAAAACAACGACGGAGAAAACACTTGGCGATTCGCTTCGGACTATCCGGTCCATCTATTACACGAGTACATAAACACCCATTGGATGATACCTACCTATTGATACATAGAGCTCTAGTACACCTTCCAAGGAAATCCGCAATTCGGATACTTCAACGAGGCCGCAAGGTGTTTTTCATTAGACAAGGCCAGATTTCTGCTCCAGATGCTCAGTCGAAGACTGCCTTTTGTTGTCGAGTTCGAACACCTCTGTTGTTGTCATGACCTGAATACCACCCCTTGTACCAGCGTCCAGTGTTGTTGTCTGGTTGCTTGGGAAAACAACGGCAGAACCATATGGTGCACGACTAGGAAGCGTGCGGTTGCTTGCAATGGTGGACGCCCTGAAGACACCAAACTTGACGTTTCGAAACACATGGCAAGCCATGGCGTTCATAAGGACAATATTTGGAACACCAATGAAGGAGCGATAAACGATTGGGATACTGGTGTTGAAGAATAGACTTGCAGTCACTAGATTGAGAGAGATGGTTGTACTGTTTCCCCATGATCAGTATTTTAGACAACGATGCAAGAAACTGGCACGCACAGATAGTAAGCTTGTCCGTCAAGCAGAAGAGCTTTGGAGAGTACAGGTAGCTTGTGGCCCAAGAATGCGACCTTGGCTTTGTTCTTCAGCCCTTCTTCAGCGTGGGCGTTTTGCATAAGCCTATACGTTGTAGCAATGAAGACAAGGGTGTCGTTGATAAAGGGCGTAATAGCAGCCGCCGAGACATATGGTTCCAGGCTCGAGTTAATGCAGTACTTTGTGATGCCGATGTTGGAGCCACGAATACCGAAAATTGGGGTTATACAACCGCCCAAAACACTAAGCCACAGAATGCCAAAGAATCCTACGACCCATTTATTTCTGTCGTACAAGGCCTGAACACGGAGGAAGAAGAGCAGCGAAGTAAACGGAATGGCCAATGGAAAGAGTATCTGGATCCATCGAATCCGGTAACAGTTGTCCACCGGTGCAGCTACAGAGCAACGTTACCTGTTAGAGTCACGTTCGTTTAAGATGGGCTAAGCGATAAGGATACTCACTTTCCAAGATGGTTAGAGCTAAAAGATATGCCAGAGAGGCCCATCTGAGGCACAAAAACATTGTCAGAATTTGAGCAAAGAGTTGGTCTTCGAGCGGGAATACCTTGATATGAAGTAAATTATAGTTGATGGGCCGATGCGATACTGTGTAAGGAGTCGGTAATCCGCGCCGATGTTTGTCGCCATGTCCCAGATCATAACCTAACGAGTACAGGACAATCAGAAACCTTTCCAACTACGAAAAAATACAAGGGCGCAAAACACTAACCGCCAGCGATCCGACAATGGTATACAGCGAAATCATCACCTGGAATGCGAGGTCAGGTGGCAAAAACGCCATCGGGGTAAAAGGATTCGGCAACTGGTCGCGAATCGCTTGCAATGTCGCAGGATCCATAGACATTTTTGAAAAGTTAGAAGGGAGAAAGAAGCGCGGTGGTGACCAGAGGGGGTAGCTGATAGGAAAGAAACCAGGGCGTTACATTTCGGCGGTGTTGTACTTATATGTGCAAGGTATCATCACGGAAGTGCGATCAAGATGCTACCTGGAGCTCCCGAAGACTGAATGGAGCTTACACAGAATGAAGAAAGTTGACGACCCTGACCGGGCTAACAAGTGGATGGGAATGTTGAACGTCAAGAGTTCAACATATTATCGGTTCCGTTTTTCTCCAAAGCAGGACTTGTGAAAGGCTTGGTGACGTTCAAAAAGGAAGAGTTCCCGCGCAGTTACGCCGCGCATCAGTTTGCACTTTGTGGGCAAGCACAGAACGCCAGTGTATTAGCCTTGGACCAATGTTTGTCGAGCCCATCCACTGATCCAATTAAATGCATCATGTATCACGTTGCCGCTGATGCGTACCGGAAACGATTGTGTAGCAGCGCTCTGCATCACAAACTGATTTGAAGAAACATATTTGGAAACGGGGAGTCAGTTCCCACAAAAATCATATTACTCGAATATTTTCACAAAGAAAAACCTGACGAAGTGAAGATACCCTGCTCACCTTTTCGCATTTGGGGTGGATTTCTGAGCCCCAACGGCCAGTATTCGGTTGAGTGTCCGCCACAGAAGCAACAAATCCTACATGTTTTCACAATGCTTTTCTGCCCGACCATGGAAATGTTCAAACTTTCGCACCGCCAAGCAGGCGGGGGCAATGAGCATGTTGCAGCTTGCGACGAGGTTTGTTCCCAACAGGGTCGTACGTGGCGGGCAATTGAGTTCAAGACAGAGAGGGGTTGCTCGGGGAGGCAGTAACGCGATGAGGGAAAAAATGTCTGATGGATAGAGTACAGGTATATGATGACCACACTGGTACTTTGGAACTCTTGAACCTGAGCCAGATTTACGAAAAAGGAGCGATGATCAATTCATTCGCTATGAACGATTGCAAACACTGCTGACCCCGCTAGAATACAGTCTCAGCGTCAATACGGGCACTGAAAAGGCTTGAACAGATATCAAAGACGCACCATTCTGAGGAATCAGCATTGATTATATTTGACTCTTAGTCGCTATCTTTGTTAAATCTGCTGTTGACCAGATCCAAAGTTTAGGTTGGACATGACATCAGTGGCGATTTTGGCCATGTTTTGCCGCCACGTCATTCCACCAGGTCCATCATGTTTTTCGACGTCCGACGGGCTGGCGAGCACATAAGGATACCCACCATCAGCACTTTTGCTCACAGCTTGAACGAGGGGAAGTTCTCCTAAAATAGGGATGTCAAGGTGCTGGGAGACTTTGTAAAAATTATCGGGACGACCTGCAGATTTCCATTTAAAAAATCCAATACTTCAGTATCAAGGCGGGAACCCACCAAAGAGATATTGTGGGTGTGGGGAAGTACATGTTGGACACAGATAAAAGGCTTGGTTGAGGACTAAACCTGTAATCTATACTCGAAGTAAGCATTGAGATTTGGAAGAATGCAACTGTAACCCACAGGTACTGAGACCTTCCGCAGCATTGCGATTCCCTTTCTCACATCTGACAGTGCGACATCTTGAGGTGTTGACACGATAACCGAGCCTTGGTGACAACAAGGTTAATGATGAGAGATATTTTGCCCGCAAAAGGTCTTACCATCCACTGTAACCAATTGACCAAGCGTGAGAGGGACGTCGCCGGTTCCTGGAGGCATATCCACCACTAAAATGTCAAGTTCCTGACCATTCTTCGACCAATCAACGTCGAAGAGCAACTGCTGGACAGCTTTTTGGACCATTAGACCTCGCCAAACAATTGGTGTATCCGTATTATCCTGTTCTCCATCTGGAGACGCATTCCCTGATGGAATCAGAAATCCCATGGACATGCACTGAAGGCCATGGTTTGTCACGGGGACAATGGCTCCTGCTGTTAAAATAAGTGAAATGCTCACTCAGCATATAACAAAAAATGGCAATTGAACAACAGTTCATACAACTCGTCAGTTCAGGCTCTCCGATGTTTCGAAGTCCCATGAGGGTCGGTATTGATGGACCAAAAATGTCCAGATCTAATAGCCCAACACGAAGACGTGCCATACTATCCGGACGATGTTGCATCGCTAGGGCAAATGCAAGATTCACTGTAGATATGTAGATACATATTTCCTGTCAGCTCATACGACCAATCACAACACACGGAATTGAACCCACTGGCAATAGTACTTTTCCCTACCCCTCCCTTCCCGCTGGCGACCGCAACTACCTTTTTTACATTGGGAATTGGACGTTTTTGGATGCGTCCACCCATACGAGGCATCTGCGGTGGAGGTGGTCGATTATTTTGAGGTAGTCCCTGCACAATCAGGCAGGACGTCAATTTTGGCCGTAAACCTAGTAAAAGGGGCTTCTTGCCAATGGGTTTTCATGTCGAAGACAGGAAGAATATGAGAAAAATCGTTTCAGAGGAGGGACTGCTCTACATTGTGAGGTCAACATTGTGGTGAAGTGGTGGTGGTTTGGGACAAACAAACCATGTGACCGTTAGACTCGACGCGTCGCGTCGACACGACAAATTACAGTCACAACTCACTTGGCGTTGTACACCTTCCACTCTGAGTCGACATTGCTAAGTACGGTCGTAGAGAAATAACAAGGTCAGTAATTAAAAACATATTAAATTCCCACTACAATTATAACAAGGGTTGTTATCTAGCTTGGTTGGACAGGAAGGAGCGATTTATTTTTCCATCCATGATTCATTCCAGGGTCTGAGGTCTTCTGGCCCAGCAACTCATTTGGATTAATATTGGCAGGAACAGGCATCTGCACAGGAGACTGTTCATCAGTACCATGGCTACTCTGAATTACTGGTGCTGCTTTCTTCCTAGAAGTATAATCGAGGCCCTGTATCTACGGCGAAGGAGACGGCTTGGGGTTTAAATTCCTTGACGATGGTTCGACAGAAGGCTTGACATATCCTCGATGCTGGTGCTCTTTGCTCGAGTGGATATGTGTCTCTGAATCAAAAAATGGCAGCGTTAACATGGGTTTTTGACCAAACTATGGCTAAAGTACCTTCGAGCTAATATCGCTTCTCTGAGGCCATATGCATCGAGAAGGAGGGGAGCAGCCAAAATGCAGCTGGTAAGTGCAAGGCAAATGGCTATGCAAGTAATGATTGACGCAGAACTCTTCATGTGTCGCAGGATTAAAATTTGACAGAAATTTGCGACAGAGGAATGGCGCCAGGGTATTGGGACGAGACCGGCTCGATGGATTGAACGCCTGCTGCAGATGAAAAGTTCATCGTCTTATATCCAAGCCTTGAACTTTACCTGTCAACGAATACAATGCACAAGACTTTGTCGAAGCAACTCTCTCTTGCAACAGCCACTGAATCCCTTGTTTTTAGGCATTCACACAAGTCTGTGTTCACTGATATCGATATATCACACTCACTCCTGCCTTCACATGGTGCATATCGACCTTGTACTCTTGGAACGTAGACACCCATCGACTTAAACGGCCGCGTTTCAAACTCATAGGTGAGCACTTATTCATGTTTGTCTCTGACCCTTTTCCGATCCACAAGGCACAAGACGGTCACTCGAATTCGAAGAGGGCGATAGATAACCCATGTCACTCCAAGCTTCTAAATCATTCGAATCCTTAGCGCCGAGTTAACTCGACAGGCATGACTTGCTATGATATACTATCATCAACATCAATGTGGAGAATGATAAAAAAAAACTTAAGGATAACGAAATCAACCTTTCACGATACATATATTGCTCTGACTCGGGGAATCATTAATCTCCCGTAGTCAGACTGACGATATGCACAAACGTTTCATCCACAACTTTCTATCTTTTTTTCATAGAATCAAAACATAGATAGACCCCATATCAGAAAATGACCATGAAACTCAGCGAATTCTGAAACCCTAGACCATCATCAATAGAATCCTCCACCACTTAATTGTAAATTAAGGTAGTATCCACCATTAACGTAAAGCTAATGTCAAACATGCATTCACTTCAGAACTTGTAATATACAAACAACTCACGCTGAGGGTTCCAATGCTGAGAACCAGGTTTAACCTCGGCGAATCCCATCTTCTTGACCTCACCCCATGGTGGTACACAGGGGTAAATGATGCCCAGACGAGCTTAATTCTTCAAGCTCTTGAGCTCAGCGCTCAGCCATGACGTAGCTAGATTAAGCATCAGTTTCAATTTCATATGTAGTCATCGTCTCTTCATTCTAAATGTTCATAACCAACAAAGAAAAAAGCGAAAAATAAAGGGACTATATTACACGCTCTTTTGTAAGCATACTCTTGCGTAACGACAACAAACGACACAAAAAAAACGTAAACAGCAAACTAGCAAGAAAAAGAAAAGAAGAATGTGAAAAAGTGCCGATGAAGAAGAGCGATAAGATGCGGCAGCAATGAAATGCGTCAAACGACACCGACGTCATACTACAAAAACAGTGGTATAATACAAATACCAAGGGACATGCATGAAACTTCGAGTAAAAATGGGCGCAAAGAGAAGAATGACGTCGAGGATGAATGGAACAGTCCGAAGAGGGGGGGAAATCCGGATGTCCGATAACGAAGAAAGGCTGGGTCCAAGGGAGCGACAGTAATAGACTTGAGGAAGAACCGTGATAGGCCAGTGATTATTCAATTGGTGAAATGTCGTGCAGGTAAAATTAGGCATGACGATCATGTCAGGTGGTATTACAGATTTTGAATTTGAACAATGAGGAACTGCTTCTCATCAGTAAATTGCTCATCTGTCCCCCACAAGCCGTCAGATAAGATTACTCTGAATCGATAACAAATTGTAGGAAAACTGACCTTCTTTATCGTTGTGGAAGGATTTGAGGAAGTTGAGCAGCTTCTCTTTATTCCTTCGGAGAATAGTCTCAATCTGAGGTGGTTTCTTGGGGTTGGCGACGAAGACCTTGAATACGTGGAACGCCTCAAACTGAATATTCTTGCTCTTGTCCCTCAAGAGGTTCATCATCATCTTCAGATTGGCTTCGTTGGCAATATAACGTGTCATCACGTTAAAGTTTGCCCTATCCAGCAATATCTCGCCAAGAAGCTTGAGCGATTGTCGTTTTGTGACGTAGTTGGTGGAGAGTATCAGTGTTGTAAATGATGAGAAGAACTAAATATACGGATGTCAGAGTTCAGTAAAGCGGAATGTCGGATTATGACGCACCCGATCGTAATTTTTGTCTAGGTAATCTGCGACCATGGGTTTGTGTCGCGTCAAGGTTTCCTTGAGATTCGCGAAAGCATCACACGAAATGCCAAAGGTCGTCGTCTCAATGTAGTGTGGGTATTTGTAAAACCTAATGAAATGTCAATAACAGGCATGAGGCGGGGTGAACACGTTTAGGGGACTCACTGGTCAGAGTGCAGCAAGATTTTGCAAAGCTGTTCATGCCTGAGCATCTCCTTGAGAATCATTCCTGTATTCAGAGCCACTTCCTCGTTCTCGTATCCGGCCAGCGCGGCGAAGATGACATCTGGCTTTCCAGAGAGGTACTCGACTGTGGGCCATCTTGATCCAATTTGCCTTCTCAGAAGGTTGTTGAATATCTGAACGACATCTTTCCTCGCCTCAAACTCAAATCGCGAGATATTGAGCACCAGGAGCAGTAATAGGTCTGTGTTGTATGTCTCCTGTGCTAGCTGGGCGACCAACTCTGGCGCGGGTTCTACACGGTGATAAGGCAGTCATTGTATGAGACAAACACGTAGAGATGATAAATAGATGAACGTACCACCATCACCATACAGGATCCCTTTGATCTGCTGAAGATACTTTGAGACATCTTCGCCAGACTATCAAGCATGCATAACAGAGCAATAATAGAAATATAAGGGGAACTTTTAGTACAACAATTCTCGTTCCTAGTAATTTGAAAAGGCTCACTTTTCTTCTTGTCTCTCCACCTGGTGCACTTGATTCCAACCTGACTATAGCATCGCGTAGGCCACGGACAAGATCTGCTGGTGTTCTTGGCTTTGTCTTGAAGAAATTCATAGACCGTCTTTAATGATTTTACAAAGGTATATGATGAAAAGTAAGAAAATGAAGAAGAAAGAATTAGAAATAAGAAAGATATTCAAGTTGAAGGTGATGGGTGTGTTTAAGACTGAAGGGCGTAATTGGACCCGTACTGTTCTGCAGTACCTGCTTGTTTTGTCCCACGCCTACTATCAACCTCCAACAAAAAAGGAAACCACGATTCCTTCATTGCTTTGTTCTCACCATCCAAGTCATCATCGTTTTGCGTTTCTTACAAGCTTTCGATGCTTATTTTACCTCGAGAAAGGCTTTGGAATCTTGAGCTCATCATGAAAAGCTTCGACTTGAGCCGACACAGCCAGAAACCTCCTATATGAAATTCGACCTGACCAAATAAACCTTTCTGGGGCCAACCGCTGCATCCACAATCAGTCACGTAGGGCCACAATTACTCATCGTCAAACTGGAATACCAAGTCAGCGCAATATAATTCACAAGAGGACTCTATAAGAGCCAAGAACAAACGGGCCCGATACAGTGATTGTGTCCGACCAGCTCTGAGTAAGACTCCTATCTGACCGCAAACGCGACGTGCTGACTTATCCATGTAGGTGAACACCGATTTGTTGAACATTCCTCTATATCATATTAAAGTCACTACCGAACACATAAGGTGATTACAAAATAAGGGCGGAACCAACAACACTTCCAATTTTTAATCAAGACGACAAGCCCAGGCTCTTTCTCGTATACGAAAGGAAAAGGTCCTTTGACTTGATCGTGGCGGAAACCCAATCTCCAAAGGTTGGTCCCCAGAAGACACTCCAGTAGCTCGAACCACCGTGCTATCGCAGCATGCGAGTCAGATTTTTGCCTCCAACGCAAATGCAAATGCAGTACGTACCCTTCCATTCGAAATAGAGATAAGCTCGAATGATCCTGGATAGAGAGCCGAAGGCTGCTTCTTTGCCAGAAGCTGGATCACATTATGGGCAATAACATTCGCATGGGTACTATACTTGGACACCTGCTTCTGCTCATCCCACTCAATCGCGTCTCCCCCCGCGAAAAGATGTGGGTAGTTGAAAACCTGAAGCGTGGCAGAAACCCGAATATGATTCGTCTCAGACAAGGTTCCAGGTTTGAGGGTCACGAAGCTTGTGTTGGGTCTGGGGCCAACGCAGGGTACCTAAAAACAACGAAAAAAAACGCCGTTCAATGATTAAATTCAATTTTTATTCCCAATACAGGGCGTCAGAAGGTCGCGTGGAAGTTACGAGAAATTAATGGACAGGGACGGCCCCAAGGGTTGTCGTGAACGAGAGAGATGCTTACCACCAGATCCGCGATGAGTTTTCTACCGTGTCGGGTCTCGATCGTACTTGCGTCTGAGATCGTCATGTCGTCGACCCAATCGTTCAGGATTATTTCGACCCCTCGCTTGCGAACGTCCTTTGCCACATCTCTCCTGAAATATTTCGGGTACGCATCATTCAGCATCAGGTCCCCGCCATGGACGATGGTAACCCGCTTGTTCTGTAATCACGATCAGTCAAATCTGTCTTGAAACGACTGGGTGGATGCTCCCTTACTGGCCACTTGTCCTTGATCTCTCCTGAGTACTCTGGTTGAAGGTTTCTCAGCACTTCATTCGAGCGACTACGGAAGGATTCTCACCTAGGGCAACAGCACCTCCTCCGACGAGCAAGATATCATTGGCCTCGTCAAATTTGTTTCTCCATTCTCTCAAGTGCACCTCGGTTGCCTCTTTGGTGTCGGGAATATCCAAAGGACCAGGCCACAGACTTCCAGGCGTCAAAATACACACCTCGTACTCCAAAGTCTCACCGCTCTCCATCATCAAAACACCCCCTGTCAGACCCTCCTGGGTATTGATCGAAGCGACTTTGCCAACCACAAAGGAGCCTTTGCCGTCCTTGAACAGGTAGTTGTATGTCATGTGCGCGCGGTGCTCGAGGTGGCCTTCGTCTGTGACAGACATGCGGATCCAGGCAGGCAGGTGGGTGTAGTATGGTCGTGCTGTGACGAGGATGAGGTTGTATTTGTTGTGGTCCAGTTTTTCGGAGAGGCGTCTTGCGACTTGGGCACCGCACCCTCCTCCGCCGATGACCACGATGTTTGGGCGGTGCGAGGTATTAATCATTGTTGATGATATTCGAAGAGATGAACTAATAAGAGGTCACAAATACAGGTACGGGGAGATGGGGATAGCGCTCGTGTAAACCTCAAGGGTGTCTAGAACGAGGGAAGAGTTGTACTTGACCCCAGGTCGAAAGTGCTTGCTTCATATTTACTGCCCAAACTCTCATCCCACGTTCGAATCGAGACAAGTTTTCCGTTTCTCCATCGGCACTCGGAATGTGTCGCAACCACTGGAGGTCAGCACAACGGCAATGCGCAGTTCCTGTTATACCGGACTGCGAAACCACACTTTGCGAAAAGCGATGACGCTGAACGTGGCATTTGGAGGCTTTGTTCTTGGACGGGATGTTCACATGGGGAGAGGGGGAGGTGCCGTTTTGGGAAATAAGATTTCCACTCTTGGGTTATTTTTGGGATTGAGGCGGTTCGGGATGAGGAGAGATGGGTTAAGATTGGATTGGACCGGAAGGAGTATGTGGTGGTCATGAGAATGAGTGAAGAGGGGTGTGATAGGCAATTAAAGCGAGGGAGGGGGAGGTGGGGGTGAGGTTAGACGACGAGAAGAAACGGTTGGGCGCCGGTTGCGATTTTGGCACGCTCGCATGCGGCTTAATGGGATAGATGGAGACGTACGATATGTTATACTTGTCCGAGGCATTCGAATTCGAATAGCAATTATGCTCGATGCTCAAGTCACTCGGAAACTTGATGTCCGTACCCGGCTTGCAATTCTAACGTGTCTGCTGCGCTCCGAAGTCGGAAAATGGACAAGTAAAGATTGAAATTGCTGAAACGTTAGTAAGGATCTATACCAGAGGTGTTTGTTACCAATAATCCTGTTATATGACATACGATCACGGTACAACGGTACAGTAGTGCCCTGGAATGCCTAGCGGTCGCACCAAATTAGTAGTACATTCAAATGTTAAAAATACATGCGAAAGGGACCGAACTATATCATCTCTCAACTACACTCAAAAATGTTGGCAGTTGAATATCTAAACAGAATGACGAGGCAGATTTGCCGTGTTCATTCAAAAGCCCCTATCAATATCGGAATCTGTTCGTGATCAAGCTAGCGCTTCTCAAATTATATGACATTTTCTCCCTACATACACGCGAATACCCCCAAGAAATAAAAGCAAAATAAATTCTGCATATTTTACATTAATTTTGACCACATATCATACTGGTTCAAGACCATGCGAGCCTTTCGAACGACTTGACTAGGTTCAAGAAGTTACGACGCGTCTAACAGGCATGACGCGATTGCTGAAGTGATCAATCAAAGCTGTGCCAAATACAGTCATCACGACTCCGTCCTTCACGAATCACCTCCACCTTCCCCTCTTACGAATATCTCAGCTCTACCACATTCAATTACTTTCAAGGCATTGGAGAAAAAGTTAATAAATATAAAATGTCACAGGAAGCCCAAGATATTCAAGATTCAACCACAGCCATTGTAGCAGAGTAAGTCGCCACCACCCGCATCTCACTGCATTACACGAACGATGAGGGGCGCTGAACCACATCGATATTTACAGATCTGCACCAGATGCGAAAACCAGACGTTACGATCGTCAACTTCGGTGCGGATTAGCTCAAATCTCTCGCTCTTACTGTTACTGAGACGGGGCATTCGCTATCACAATGCTTTTTGATTTACAGTCTATGGGCCGCATCAGGACAAAGTGCACTCGAGTCTTCTCGCGTTCTAGTTATTGCAGGAACAGCGACGTCTACTTCTGTCCTCAAAAATCTTGTTCTTCCGGGGATTGGCCACTTTACCATTCTGGATCCTTTAGAGGTTACACCTGAAGACGCGGGCAACAACTTCTTCTTGGAGGGTCCATCAAGCATAGGGAAGTCGCGTGCTGAAGAGGCCGTGAGGCTGCTTTGTGAATTGAATGATGGTGTGGATGGCAAGGCGGATAAGAGAAGCTTGGAAGAGGTGCTGGAGAACGATAAAGAGTGGCTCTCGGATTTCACTATCGTGATCGCGCATAACCTGGACCCTAAGCTCCTACAGCGGCTCTCAGAGTACTTGTGGAGTGATACGACGTTCCCCCCTCTCGTGGTTGTGCGATCTGCAGGGTTCTTGGCAGAGTTTTATATTCAGTACCATGAACATTCTGGTACGTCGTGATTTGTTTTACAAAATATGTTGATCGTCTAACTCTCAACAGTCATCGAAAGTCACTCAGAAACCACACCATCTCTGCGAATCGATAAGGCTTTCCCTGCTCTCCTTGACTATGCCACCACCCTGGACTTTGAGAACATGGATGTGACAGACCACGGCCACATTCCCTACGTCGTCATTCTCGTCCGTGTCCTCGAAGATTGGAAAAAAGCACACAACGGCCTTCCACCACAAACCTACGCCGAGAAGAAGGAGTTCAAGCAAGGCATAATGGCGATGCGCAAGAAATCTGACGAGGAGAACTTTGAAGAAGCAGAAGCACAGGCGTATCGTTCGTGGACGGCAACCACTGTCCCTTCAGAGATCTCTGAACTGTTTGACGATCCCAAAGTCAAATCTGTTACACCTTCCTCCCCGCCTTTCTATCATCTTGTGAATGCACTTGCCAAGTTTGTGCAGGAGCAACCATCGCATACTCTGCCTTTGTCAAGCACCCTTCCTGATATGAAAGCGAGCACATCTGCGTATATCCATCTTCAGACACTCTATAAAAGGCGTGCGGAGGAGGAGAAGGCAGCGTTCAAGAGTTACCTTCAGGTCCCCATTGCGGAAGATATGGTTGACGCGTTTGTGAAGAACTCGCATGCTTTGAAGCTTTTAAGAGGAAAGCAGTGGGGTGCGGTTGACAAGGACGGCGCTGCATTGGTTAAAGGGGGTGAAGTTGCCCCAAAGGAACTTTCCGTGCATTTGGCTTTGTCGGCGTTGTCTTCGGTGATTGACAAGAGTCAACCAGGAGCACCATTGACTCCAACTGTAGAGGCTTTGACAGAGGAGGCTCAAGCCCTTCTCCCTGGTGGTGCATCTTTACCTGATGATTTTGATAATGCTGTTGGTGAAGTGTACGTTTCTCGATTTTTTAAAACTGGCATTGGTTTGGAACTGACCCACAAATCTCGTTAGTGCTCGAGCACCTACCGCCGATCTACCCAATGTTGCCGCTCTTCTTGGAGGCTTGGTTGCTCAAGAGGTTATCAAGATGATCACTAAGCAGTATATTCCTATTCATGGGTACTGTACGATTGATCTGGTTGATGCTTGGACGGGTACTTTGAAGCTGAGTGACCTGAAGCCTTGATTGATGATTCTCTGTTGTATGTAAGGAAGTTTAACTGTGAGATGTAGGATTAATGATTCTCTTATACCGATTTCAAATAAAAAGTTTTTTTTTCCTTGATTTTATTGTAGGCTGGAGGACACTGACGCGTACTGCATTGCAACACGTAGCCCCTTTTTCGAAATGAGTTGCGGTCACGTTTTTATCACGTGTCTGAGTCACCTTACGACGCGCTGGTTCATTTTCAACACGTTTCTTGTTCCTTGTCCACATTCCACCATCATCTCATATCCAATAACACATAATTTGGCTTTCATTCATCCAAGAAGTATCTGAATGAGTTTTACAACACTTCAAACGCCCAAGGCATCATCTACAAAACCAAGACAAAGCACAGCAACGACCACGAAGATCCGATTCGCAGAGCCTGCTCTACCGCCTGTCACACCAACTCCAGATTCAGTTCCAACAGTCAAGAAGAGCGATGTGGCAGCGATATGGTCATGGACCTTCAAAGCAGAAGCTATAGCCGAGTGCTCTATCAAAGATGCACTTGAGATGACAGAGAATAAGATTGAAAGTATGCCTTGAACTCAGCGTGAATTATAATTTGAACGTCGGGTTTTGACTGGGCGTTGTGTATCTCTATGATGACAGACTTTGACTTTTATTGGCTTGGACGGGTTCCGTGCAGGACTATCCAGGTGGTAGGGATTGTAGTTGGCGTGCAGGTTTATGATAGGAAGGTGGTGTATACAGGTGAGTCAGAAAGCTTCTTATGGTTAATTAATGGGTTTATTAACGGGTTGGATATTGTATAGTTGATGATGGTACTGGTGTTGTTGACTGTGAACTTATTGTGAAGCAGTCGGCGATTGAGCCTGCTGCTAATGTCTCAAAATATGTTATGCCACGACCAGCTGGACCTCCCATACCGCCAAAACCTGTAGCTGTGGTTGGTGATTTCGTCAAGGCCGTTGGTCGAGTGAGATCATCTTTTGAAACGAGGAAAGTTATATCCCAAAGCATTGGTACGTCAAATTATCTTTTACCACTTAAACACACGCAGAAAACTATCTATGCAGATAAATGTTATGCCACTGACGAAGTGCTACATCTACGCAAAGTCCGCAAATTGCATTCTACCCACTATGGCATTGAAGAAGAATGGATACTACCCTTGCCCCAGGCACCTGTTCCTACCACTCCCCAGAAAGCGGAACCATCTACCCCTGCACGAGTTTCAAGTTCACATATCGCACATCCATCTACCGGAAAATCAACTATTGCTTCATCTGTATCTTCAAGTCCTGTACTACCAGTAATACGTGAATCTGTACCACCATCAGTAAGCTCTTCTGCCTTTTTTTTTGGTCTGATTACCTGACCGTGTTATCCAGACACCTAAGAAATTACGCCATCCCTCACGACTACATACTCATGACCTAACAGACACGACGTTTCGTATTTATCTCAAGCATTATATGGATCATGCCCCTATTCCTTCACAAGCAGAAGACGAGGACGATGAACCTGAATTTCCTCCTTCGTCACAACCAGACCTATACGCTACTCCTCGGCCTATAAAGTCAAAATCCAAGCCACAAACGCAAAACTCTTTCCATGCTCTTCCTGAATCCTCCAACACTCCTCTGCAAGGTTTCACGCTGTCCTACCTCCGACGTGTCCCAGAACTCGCTCTTCTTGCTACACGCGTTGTACAAGCCCATGCCCGTCGTAAGGCTCGCGAAGAGCGCAAGAAACTTAAAGAGATGGGGCAAGTTCCCTCTAAATCGCAAGCAACGTCCAGCAGCAAGGAATTACCGCCTGATAAAGCTGCACCGAAGATTAAAAGGCTATTCCAATGGGCCATCAAGCAGCTTTATAAGGATGGGTTGATCATCCTATGGGATGGGCCGGTTAGGAATATTCCAAAGGGCGACGGTAGCGGTTCAACGGGAGTTTTGGATCTTACTGCTCTGTGGAAAACGAACACTTCAACTTCAACTTCGACGTCGATGTCGATGTACCCCTCATCATCTCGTTCAACATACGGAGCAGAAAACTCGATGTTCAGCTCGACGACCAATGAATCTATCATCACAAATACCATGCTT
Source organism: Panaeolus cyanescens (assembly GCA_002938355.1). NCBI lineage: Eukaryota > Fungi > Basidiomycota > Agaricomycetes > Agaricales > Panaeolus > Panaeolus cyanescens. The sequence continues at coordinate 29,998 of NHTK01000939.1, forward strand.
CAATCGCTTGCAGAAGACCCTACGTCGGGGTACTTATCTGACCCGTCGCCTGCAGAGGAATCTTACATCTCTCTCAGTGCGTCGGGCTCATGTTATTTGACGACGCAGGTGGAGAGTGTTGTGAGAGACTTGGTGGATCGGAATGCGAGTGTGGGCAAGCCGTATGAGGGGGTGAGTGTGGATGGGGTGGTGGGTACGATGAAGAGGGATGATCGGTGGCGGTATTTGGGTGCGTGGAGTGTGGAGGATGCGTTGGCGAGGTTAGAGGCTGAGGGCAAGGTTTGGAAGATGGCGAATGGGCGATGGGATATCACTTGTTCATGAAAGACTTTCACTGTTTATTGCAGTATTGAGGTTGCGAATATATATTTCAGACAGGATTTTGCAGAGATATTATTCAAGTGTCTACAAGGAAGTTAAGGCTTGACGGTTTGAAGCCAATCTATCGTGATATTTTCATTGAAACACCACAATACTGAGTGGCGAGCACCAGTTCAACGGCCATTGACATGAGTATTGCATCAATTAATAACAGATGATATACTCGACCAGACGTGTAAAATCACTCTATATATTATCGAGACCTCAATTGCGCGAAAATGCGAAAATCAACAAAAAGCAAGCAAATGTTTCGTTGCTTTTGGCTTGGCGGGACAGCCACATACATTCACGGTTCAGATTAGGCAACCGCCACTCAAGCTCCAACTCACGTTCTGGTTTTCTCCTGACCACCACCTCTTATTTCTATTATGTCTGCGGATGATGCGAAAATTTATAGGCAATGCAACAATGACATTGTGCAGTTCATTGCCGCCGCCTCAGACTATAATATGGAAGGTTTTGATGATCTTCACCTGAAGGGATATGACCCAGTACCTCACCCCCCACTATGGTTTACGGATAGGCACATTTCTACTGAACTGGCGCTGCGAAATGTGGTGCACATACCACAGCTGGTCTCTACGATGGCAGAAGACTTTAAAGATGACCTCATGGGCTTTCTTGCAAACCATGATGAATTTCCTGTTGCCAAGCAGCTAACAATTCTGGGAAGAAACCCATGCAAGTCATTCCACATCGGAAATGGCGATGCTTCATCTTTTCAGTACGAATATAGCGAGCAGATAGGGATGCATGCCATGTGCCTTGCGTCGAGCGTATACATCCATCCAAACCAGCGGCTATGGCAGCCCGCATTCACTATGAAACAATACCAACGTAACCCAACATTTTTAAATCAGGTTGACGTCTGTGTCCAAACGGACAGGACCAAACGCTATGATTTCTTTTATTCCGACGACGCTCGCAAAAAGATTGACCAAGATACCCTTCAGAAGCTCCGTGTGTTGCGAGATGGCTCTGACTGCCTCGCAACCTTTCATTTCTTTCCTGCATGCTCAAGCGCGAAAACGATCGTGCTATCCACGATTGATGGTCACGCACCGCATTGGGCTACTCCTTCCACGGTTGCGCCTAAACTCTTGCAACCGCGCACAATTTCACGGCCTGTTGATGCTGCAGATACCTGGTGGGAGGCGTTTTCCACCCAGAATCCCCCAGTCGATTCACAAGGCAATAATATACAACGCGACCCCATACATCAGGCAAAGGGGAAGGTGAAGATACCTCCCCACTACGAGTCAAGTGATAGAGAGACCCCTGATGTATCTGAGTATATCCAACGAGTGAGTGTTGCGGTACTCTATTGAAGCTTATGCTGATGTACAATAGGCGTGGTCCCGTGCGGTGGAAACTGATGCCACTTTTATGGTTTTTAATTCCGGGGAAACAGAGCGCATAGGGATCCGACATCGAGCTACCAATACTCTTTTCCTTTCCTCGTGGACCGAGCCCTTTTCAGGAACTTATCTGGCAATTCATCTGACGCTTTACGCGGCGATCGTCAAGGATGCCCTGGCACGTACTCAGATCAAATCTCAGCCTGGAGATAATGTCATTGCACAACCTATCTTGCAAGCTAACTCTACGGTAAATTTAAAAAGGAAGCAGCGGCCTTCAAATCTAGAAGTCACACCCAGGAAGTCAAAGCGGTTGAGAGGTGGAGAATCCCCTTCAACAAAATCATTCGACATTGAAAAGGTACATACTATTACCGCTGCCTGCTGAATACCATTTAACCTTACCCACTGTTCCAGGAAATTGCTTCACGAAATATTCTACTCGTCTCGTTCGACTTTGGGGTTTATCATTCTCCAGCGCCGTCTTCCTTCCTCCGGGTCTCATCATCATGCCATCCTGACTTTGTTTCAAAGCCCTTTCAAAAACCAGAAGCTGACAAACAATATCCTATGACCGAATGCATGCATTTTATTGCCAAAGAGAAAGTAGGCAGCGGAGGGGCAGGGAGTGTCTTCAGAGGAGTTCTTCAGATACAAGCCGACTCCTCTGTTATCGAGAGAACAATGGTTATCAAAATTCCGATGGGTATTCAACCACCAAGTGCAATTCACGAAGAATACAAGATATATACCACTCTAGCTGCAGCGGGGGTTACGGAAGGTATCGCGCGTGTATATGGTGTGTTCGAGGATGTAGAGTCAGACGCCGTGATAATGATGATGCAGGACGGCGGTATGGACATTTGCACAAGGCAGTGCGCGCGAGACGGTATACGATGTAAGGGACAGCTCCAGGCCTCCTTGACGCAGGAAGAGTTGTAGGTCCTCGTTTCTAATAATGTCGTTTGCGACTATTGAGCTGATCCTTTCTTCCATCACTTCCTCAGTGATACCTTACACCACATCATACTGAGCATTAACAAGGCAGATATAACGCACTATGATATCAAACCACACAACATTTTGGTCGACGCAAACGGAAACCTAAAAATTATTGATTTTCATTCAGCCATCCCAACGGAGTGGAGTCAAGGATGCCCTGAGACCAAGAGTCCCGATCTAGCATCCTTGCGCGACATATTTGCTGGAACTTTCGAGACGGACAAATACTATGCGCGTTGACGTCGACATCGTAGCAACTCTCCTATTGATAATTATATGGTCACATACATCAAAACCCTACTCGCCATAACCGGGGCAAGTTACCTCTGAATCGCAATCATCGTCCACCAGCAAGGAATTACCGCCTGATAAAGCTGCGCCAAAGATGAAACGGCTGTTTTAATGGGCTATCAAGCAGTTGTATAAAGATGGCTTGATCATCCTATGGGATGGGCCGGTTAGGAATATTCCAAAGGGCGACGGTAGTGGTTCAATGGGAGTTTTGGATCTTACTGCGCTGTGGAAAACGAACACTTCAACTTCAACTTCGACGTCTATGCCTATGTACCCCTCATCATCTCGTTCCACATACGCAGCAGAAAACTCTATGTTCAGCTCGACGACCAATGAATCTATCATCACGAATACCATGCTTCAATCGCTTGGCCGCGCAGAAGACCCTACGTCGGGGTACCTGTCTGACCCGTCGCCTGCAGAGGAATCTTACATCTCTCTCAGTGCGTCGGGGTCGTGTTATTTGACGACGCAGATGGAGAGTGTTGTGCGAGACTTGGTGGATCGAAATGTGAGTGTGGCCCTGGGCAAGCCGTATGAAGGAGTGAGTGTGGATGGGGTGGTGGGCACGATGAAGAGGGATGATCGGTGGCGGTATTTGGGTGCATGGAGCGTTGAGGATGCGTTGCCGAAGTTGGAGGTTGAGGGCAAGGATTGGAAGATGGCGAATGGGCGATGGGATATCACTTGTTCATGATGGCTTTCATTGTTTATTGCAGTATTGAGAGTGCGAACGAATATACTAATATTCCAGACAGGGTCTTGCAGAATTTTTCTTTCAAGTGTTGACAGGGAATTTTCAGGCTCGACGGTTTGAAGCGAATCTTTCATGATTACATTTTCATCGAAACACCAGGATATTCGGTAACAGACCCCCAATCGAAGGCCGTTGAAAGAACGTGCACTATAACATTTTTAGAAAACCAATGTCGTCCTCTTGCTAGGACGCGGCGAAACACCCATGATATTCTGAATGGAACATGTAAAATTATACTTGCTACGTAGCGTCGTAGGGACCCAACACACTTTCCACACTTTATACAAACACGAGTAAGAACTAAGCTGGTTTCGTTTAAGCATCTTCATATCATTTAAATTTCCTAGCACTGGCCCTAGATCCATGTTTTATGCTAAGGTCTCCATTGCGCAAAATAAATATGTTTCCGCAAATTTTAGTTGATTTTAGCTTGGTGGGGCGTAGTCTCGACACACTCCCCCCCACCCCCGCAGGAGGGAGGAGATTTGATGAGCCTAAGCTTGCTTCAATGCTTGCTTGCCAGAGAGAGCAAACTCACAGCCACATCACCGTAAAGACGTTCAGATTAGGCAACCGCCACATTGTTTTCTCCTGACCACCACTTCTCTTTGACTTCTTATTTCTACTATGTCGGCAGATAATGCTAAAATCTATAGGCAATGCAACAATGACATTGTGCAGTTCATCGTCGCCGCCTCGGACCGTAATATGGAAGGTTTTGGTAGTCTTCACCTGCCAGGATACAACCCAGTACCTCACCCCCCACTATGGTTTACGGATAAACACATTTCTACTGAGCTGTCACTCCGGAATGTGGTTCACGTCCCAAAGCTGGTTTCTACAATGGCAGAAGACTTTGAACGTGATCTTCTGCACTTTTTTGCAAACCACAACGAGTTTCCTGCTGCCAAGCAGCTAACGACACTTGGAAGAAATCCATGCAAGTCATTCCACATTGGCGATGGCGATGCTTCATCTTTTCAGTATGAGTATTACGACCAAATTGGCGTGCATGCCATGTGCCTTGCGTCGAGCATACACATCCATCCAAACCAGAGGCTATGGCATGCCACATTCAGGATGAAACAATACCAACGTAACCCAACCTTTTTAAATCAGGTTGACGTCTGCGTCCAGATGGACAAGGCCAAAGCCTATGATTTCTTTTATTCCGACGACGCTCGCAAAAAGATCGACCAAAACATCCTTCAGAAGCTGCGCGTTTTACGGGATGGCTCTAACTGCCTCGCAACCTTTCACTTCTTGCCTGCCTCCCCAAGCGCAGAAACGATTGTGCTAAACGGGATTGCAGGCCACGCACTGCATTGGGCCATTCCTTCCACAGTTGCCCCTAAACTCTTGCAACCACGCAAAATTTCACGGCCTGCTGATGCTGCAGACACCTGGTGGGAGGCGTTTTCCACCCAGAAATCCCCAGCCAATTCACAAAGCAATGATATACAACACGGTCCCAAACATCAGGCTAACAGTAAAGTGGAGATACCTCCCCGCTACGAACGAAGCGATAACGAGACGCCAGAAGGATCTGAGTATATACAACGAGTGAGTGTTGGTGGTACTCTGTTGAAGCTTATGCTGATGTACAATAGGCATGGTCTCGTGCAGTGGAAACTGATGCGACTTTTATGGTGTTTAACTCTGGGGAAACAGAGCGAATAGGAATCCGACATCGAGCTACCAACACTCTTTTCCTTTCCTCCTGGACCAAGCCCTTTTCGGGAACTTATCTGGCAATTCATCTGACGCTTTATTCGACGATCGTCAAGGACGCCCTGGCACGTACTCCGATCGAATGTCAGCGTGGAGATGGTGCCATTGCACAACCTATTTCGCAAGCTGAATCTACGGTAAAATTAAAAAGAAAGCAGCAGTCTTCAGATCTAGACGTCGTAACCAGGAAGTCAAAGCGGTTGAGAGGCGGAGAACCGCCTTCAACAAAATCATTCGACATTGAAAAGGTATGTACTATCACCGCTGCAGCTTTATACCATGTAACATCACCCATTGTTTCAGGAAATTGCTTCACGGCATATTCTCCTCGTCTCCTTCGACTTTGGAGTTTATCACTCTCCAGCGCCGTCTTCCTTCCTCCGAGTTACATCATCATGCCATCCTGATTTTATTTCAAAACCCTTCCAGCAACCAGAACCCGACAAACAATATCCTATGACAGAATGCATGCATTTTATTGCCAAAGAAAAAATTGGCAGCGGAGGAGCAGGGAGTGTCTTCAGAGGAGTTCTTCAGATACAAGTGGACTCCTCTGTTATCGAAAGAACAGTGGTTATCAAAATTCCGATGGGCATTCAACCAGCAAGTGCGATTCACGAAGAATACGAGATATACACCAGTCTGGCTGCAGCGGGGGTTACAGAAGGTATCGCGCGTGTATATGGTGTTTTCGAGGATTTGGAGTCAGACGCAGTGATAATGATGATGCAAGACGGTGGTACGGACCTTTATACAAGGCAGCGCATGCGAGACGGCACCCCATACAAGGGACAGGTCTCTTTATCACAGGAAGAGTTGTAAGTCCTCCTTTCTAATAATGCATTCGGCGACTTATTCTTTCTATCACTTTCCTCAGTGATACCTTATACCGAATCATACTCAGCATCAACAAGGCAGGTATAGAACACTTCGATATCAAACCACACAACATCTTGGTTGATGCAAATGGAGAGCTATTAGTTATTGATTTTCATGCTGCTATCCCGTTCAAGTGGAGAGACGGCAGACCAGAGAGTGCCGACCTAGCATCGTTGCGCGACATGTTTGCAGGAACTTTCGAGATGGACAAATACTACCCGCGTTGACATGTTTCGAATCTCGGAACATCACCTGTCTTCATTCCTCTCCATGTGGCCCCCTATGACTAGTACACGAATACGATAGAAGAAAGACCATGATTCATAAATGCATATTCAAAACATCACTTTCCAGACGCTACAACCTTACTCCATCCCCTAACTGTCTTTAGTTCGTCGTCCATCAATTCACCTCGTTCGCACTTCTTTTTTTTGTCCCCTACATCAGCGTCATTTGTTGGGCAAACCTTACATTGATTGTGCAGCCCGATTTTTTTATAACACGAGAAACTGATAAGATGGACTGCAGGGGTACCGTTGTCATTTCTCTTTTTCCGTTTGCCGACGATCCAGTGGCTACGATCGACCCGGCCATGAATATAGCCCTTATCGTGAAGTCGCATCAGGCATTCAAGATATAGCTCCCTAATTTGAATGAGAAATCATTGAAGTTTATGAATAGGTGAACACTTACACTGTTCGTTGTTCTTGATCTTTTATAATAACCTTCGACAATGGTAACCCACTGCTTTTCTCCATCAACAGGAGGGAGCAATTAGGTTGTCCAGGTGCCGCTGAAAACAGACCAAAGACCTTGACGATGTGCGGGTATTGGATCATGGACAACTCCATGTAGCCCTCGTATTCCTTCCTAAGTTCCTCAATATCCCGACGAATCGTCGCCACCTTCAGAATCATGCCATTCGAGCACAGTTGTAACTCGTTCTCCTCGTCGAATGCGTTCACTGCCCAGACTCTGCCTTCAAGCTGGCGTTCTCCTCGAAAATGAAAGTATTTCTCAGTATTTGGGGTCCCTTTTCCCGCGCCCTTCGCAGTTGGACCGACGCTTGTGGGGGCTGGCGCGGTGCCCAGTGACTCTCGGTAAAACGGTTCGAATTCGTCATCTGGGTCAGATCCACGAATGAGGGTGCCCAGATTGACTTTGATGACACTGGTCTCGCTCAGCAATCGCTGCGTCTGAATCCATGCATACAAGATACGAGGGTGTGAGCAGTGACACTGAAAAAACGTCCTGAAACGGCCCACCTTTTTGTTCATTTTCCCCGCCTGGAGCGTGACCACCCCTGGCCGAGAAGACGCTTCTCGAGCCCTTTGTTCTCGAGCACTTCGGTTGAGGGGCCCTTTCCGAAGTTGGTCCTTCTATATTCAAGTTAGTCCACAGTTAGTAGGTGAACATCGGGACTGTCCATGAAAATATGTTGCGCACCCTTCGATTTTTCTTTTCACAGCGAACTACAGAACTCCGAAGTCTCTCCGCAGCTTCGGCTCTCTGGATAGCATCGTCAACACCGGCAACCATGACGGAAGTGAAGAATAAAGGAAACGGGATTTGAGCATCATTGAACTGAGCATCCAGGGACACCTTGGAGGATGTGTACCATGTTCGCGTGAGGCGATGCCTCAGGGACGCCGAGGCATGATTGCCGAAAACCGTGACACCAAATGTCGCGTTTTTGTGAACTACTATCATCGTTCACCACTCGGGTAGTTTTTGGGTATTCGAA
>NHTK01000940.1:0-15655 GCA_002938355.1 Panaeolus cyanescens
TCAAAGTAAAGGAAGAAACAAAGAGGAGAGGAGGGAATCGTCACAACATCAAACATCAGATATGGATGGGACCAGTGGAGCATGTATGCTTTCTTCGGCTCAAAATTTAATATCCAAGGTTGTCGTTATTGCATGTGGTCCATCGTCTCCACGGTGTATAGGATACGATATGAAGCTATCCCAAATATCGACAAGTGGGCCTCGCAACGATGGATTGATAATTCATTTGATTATACATTCACTCCACACAAAGGAAACGTTCTACTGCATACGTCATTCATATCAATGAAACTAGCCAATACCTATAAAGATGATTCAGAAAGACTCGAAATACTACACAAATTGTTTCCAACCGACTCAGCATCACAGGGGTTGATAATAGAAAGCGCAACTAACCAACATTTTGATCATGCAGTTCAATCTTCTTGCCACCTTCGTCGCTGCCGCTGCGTTCACAGGTGCTACCAATGCCTACATCGTCCAATTATTCTCAGGGTCCGACTGTAGCGGCGACTCCTGGGAACGAAACGTATGGGACAACACATGCGCATACGAACGGGGCTTCCAATCATTCAAGCTGACCTACAACGGGGGCGGAACCCAGCTACTCACCACGTATTCTCCACAAGCTTGCGCTGGTGCCATTACCTTCCAGTACGTCTCATCTGCTGATTGTATATAAACTTATCCCTTACCGTTTGTTATTATTCACTTGATAGGGGTTGCGCTGCAGGTGTCAACTCACTTGCACTCGGTCGGTGCTTCAACGCCGTGGATGGGAGTGGTGGCTCTAATGCCCTCAGCTCCTACTCCACTGCTGGTAGTTGTCCCAACTAATCTACACAAAATATTAATTCGAATACTCCTTGAACAACATGCTTACACGTTATACTATGCGAATGAAGCAATACAACTTGGGCGGACAATACAACTTGGGCGGAGTGACATCATCACGACGTTAAGTGATGTGTTTCCAATAGCATTGGAACACTGGCAGGGCGGTGGCCTTCCGACAAATCACCCCATAGCACATAAGTACCTATCCTTTGTCTGAGCTCAACAAATCCCGATACCCAATTCACACCAGCGATTAGATTTAAAGCATTCGCTACAAAATCTTCGTCCAAAGCTTAATTCGGCCGGTCCCTTGGCCTTAAGTTCGAACGAAGACCAGCAAGAGGGTACGCAAAGATTGAAGTTCCAGTTGATGTATCCACTGAGTAACTGAAAATTGACAGTATCAAAGGAGAAAGTGCAGTTCTAAAGCCCCGCAGGCACATACAAAGGTCAAAGGACGATTGAAGAAAACGGGGCTTGCGTGCGCGCGCGTGTTTGCACATGTTTGAATTCAAAGCCTTAGGCATTTACACACGTCACCAAAGTTGTCCTCAACGTCCATCTCGCCGCCAGCTCGCTGTGCTCTGATAAAAATTGGGCTTTATGGATGCTTCAGTAGCTAATGGGCGCTTATATGCGCGATTAAAGGTATACTTTTAGTCAAACACATACCCCACATTCACCGCTAACACCCGTCATTCCAGTACTTTTGAACTGCCATTGTGTCCATCGATAAAACACTGTTTGTGAGCATCTTTTCCACAGATTAATGCCTTAGACTCACATTCTTCTGCTACAGTGTACTCTTTGACCATAATATTATATTGTAGCTTCTTCTGAAAACTCACGTTGTGAAACGCTCAAATCCATATTGAACAAAATTAACTTGGCTCTCCTCGTATTCAAGGAAACGTAGAGGTGAAGTGGTGGTGTCCGTTGCTCATCTGCTGGTGTCCAAAACAGGGTTCGCTATCTTCATAATCATTTTTTTCACATCATATTGACACGCCTGAACCAGCGAACTGATCCATCGTCACAGCCTGCCCTTGAAGTTTGAAGGTAATATGTATTACCAGGACTCGAATTGAGTCTAGAATGAAGCTGCGACATAAATCCATCAAAATTACAAGTTGACTTTGTCGGGTTACTCCACCTTCCCTCCCCTCAACAACCTTGTCATTTCTCTTCCTCGAACACGGACATGACAATTTGGCCACGCCATCAATATGCCTATGATTTCTTCACGCATAGCCCCCATCCTCAGACGAGCCTTGAACATTCAATTCCAGCTTGACGTCACCATTCCCCCCATCGCCCATTCTTCCGCATTCCAATATATCATTTCGAGGAAATCCAGCTGCTTGTTTCAGCGAGCATAAGTGTAAATGTGCGCTTAGTGCCTGGCGTGCAGGTGCGCATCTTCTGTCATTGACCATTCCAATGTGGTTGATGATCGTTCAGTGTTTAGGTGCGCATCATTCAAACTACAGACAAGTACACGTAACATCTTTGCTTTTACATAGCAGATTCTCGCGTGGTTGGATGTCCAAAAGGATTGAGATGCCGATCTCTGGGACTCCAATGTAAGTGGACTCGCTTTCGAAGCGAATCCCTTTAAACTCATGTTTATATCTTTTTACCAGCGAACCACGTTAATTTTTAGAATGTAAGTATCACCGCGGCCATGTGTTCACGGTCGAAAGGCGGAGAGTGAATTGGCTGAAATTACTTCGGGGGTAGGGTGTGATTTCAAAGCCGTTCACGGTGATTTTATATCCAACTCCTTGCTTCGCTTTTCATTGTAGCCGTTGAAAGTTTTTCGAATCCATCTTCCCAAGACCCTCGCTAGCCCCTCGGACCCCTCCAAATCATTCCTAACTCATCTTGGCACCCTTTGTCGATCTTACCATTCCCTTGTACCATTCCAGGTCACCCTCATCCCTTCGTCATAACCACATCCCCAGCACTACAACATACGTCGTGCGAAACACCATTATGCGGGGAGAAAAGGGCCACTTGCAACGTTGACCCGAAAGTGTACTTACCGCGAATCACTCCAAGAGTCTCAACGCAAGTTAAAGTCTTCGCAAACCCATGGATCCTTTGATTTGTCTGCACACACATGACGTCGTTTCAGCTTGTTCAAGGACAGTGTAGGTTGCTCTGTTTGAAGTACGCCTGAGTACCCTTGCGAGAGTGCATTTGTCACCGAACGCTTTAGTGCTGAACAGGTCATTCAGAACGGCGGCGAAGACTTGTCTGGGCGATTTAGCCTGCCACAAAGCACACCTAGCCTACAACACTTGCGTACTGTGACATTCGTTTGCGCTGCTTTTTGTCCATCAATGCTGTGAGTTTGTTCTTATATCTAGTCTCGATGTCGATGTCACCGCACCATTTGTGTAAACCACCGCGCGACAGCGACACATTGCAGGATGTCTCTCTCCTCATCATGTTCCACGCTGCACCATGCATTTGATTATGTAAGTTGCACTCTGCCTTGTTTGGTGCCCGACAACGCCGGCTGACTGTATTATCTCGCCCAGCGTGTCCTTGAAAAGCCTATCTACATCATTTTTACTGGGTGCAGGCTGCGGAGTTTGTCAGCTAAACATAGCCTCAACACCTCCAGATCAACACTGTTGCTATGAACAAAATTCTTGCTTTCCGACGTTCATCTTCCACTGTCTACTCGCAATATCGCTGTATTGACAACACTTCCCTTCCAATGCATGAGATTATCGAAACGGGCGACGTTTCCGTTAAACATCGTAGAAGCACTATGCTCACACAGCCAGTGCTCAATCATCAAATATTGTAACTAATCACCAAATTTGATCCTCACTGCAACATTGAACACTCACGCTTACCTGTTCAGACTCTTGGGTCCTACAGGATCAGGAAAAAGCTCAGTAAGTCTGGTTTCTTAATGGACATGCGTCGTGCCATCAACGGGTTCGTTTGGGTTGTCAGTTCATTGAAGCGCTGGCCGGAAGTGGTCATCAATTGGGCCTTTCCGGAGGCACGCTGGAGAGCGTAACACAGGACATTCAAGTCTTCGAAATTGTGAATTTGAAGATCAAGTTCGCTACTTCTCCTGATGACCCTTTCCCAATTTATCTTGTCGATACGCCTGGTTTCTCCGACAGTAAATTGTCCGAGATGTCAACGCTCCAAAAGATAATCAAATGGGAAAAGTCAACTGGGTATGTCTTTCCAAAACGCTGATGATTTTGTGTGTTAATTTATTCTCATTACAACAGAAATATTGACCATATATTCTACTTTTGTCGTATTACCGACACCAGGATTCCAGGGAGTGCGCGGAGGCTAATCAAACTCATCCAAAGCTTGGGAGTCGACCCGAGCTCCTTGACAATCATTACCAGCATGTGGGATGCCATCTGCCGAGACGACGCGCTGAAGCGTGCAGAAAGTCATTATGAGCAGCTTCGAGACGTGATTTGGAAGGTGAGGATATATCATACTTACCTGTCCGAGTTCAGTTTCTGACATCACTTGGCGTCAGGACGAAATACAGAAGGGTGCCAAGATTTTTAAATTCGACAATACCTACTCTTCTGCGAAAGACATATTGGGGGGAATGGGAACCGGGACCCTTTATTCTAATTTTGTGTTTCACTTTTATGATCCAGATGAGCCACTTGCAAACCTTGTGATCGATGAGCAGCTTGGTCGTATTCAAAACGCATGTCAGGAGCGACAGGCTTTGCAACAGGAAACATTACGACTCCTCAACACCCAGGATTCACAGCTCAAGTCCATGGTCACCACCTCCCTTGCAGACGTAAATTCAAGAATTATGGATTACGTTGATCAGTTGCTCGCCTATGGGCCTCCTCCACCCGGACTGCAATTCGCTATCCCGATTTATCGCTGCCTGCTCGATACCACTATCGCTTCGGAGCAGTTTCTTGGTGAAATCGAAACAGCCTCGAAATATTCACCTCCTTCTGCAAGGAATGAGCTCAAGGACATGCATCGAGCAGCCAAAGCCGTCTTCATCCACGTTTATCTCAGTTTACGCGTCTTTGGATCTCCAGGCCCTGAATTTCACCCATTCACCCCTTCGATCGCACTGAGTTCATCTGAACGCATCAAGGTGGAACTTGCGTGCAAGGCCAAGACTCTCGAACGCCGGTTAAAAAATGCTGTAACATCCTAGTGAGTTTTTTACGATTATTGTTGCGCGAGTCAACACGTCTCAATTTCATTTTTTGTAGATTTCTGTTCTGTTCGACCCACGTAGATTTTGCTTCTTGCCTTGAAGTGTTTAGGGTGTTGAGTAACAATTCCTATCATGCTTGACCTTCGTGTGCAACAAGTCAGACACCAACCGGCCCAACTGCCCTTGACCCTTAAACCATGATCAAGACAGTCACAGACCCACATACGTATACGACTCCCCGTCGCTCGACTGTATGCTCGAACGCATATCAAACGTCTACCAACAGCTTAATGTGTATCAGACCGTGTTCCCTGATGCACCTGGACCATGTCCTCCACTTCCTCTGGCTGGCAGCGTCCTGCTGTCTTCCTTCTTCTCGTCATTTGTGATAGTAACTGCAGCTGTAAACTGGTGGAAAAAACACACCGGGCGATCTACATAGATAGTGCTATTCCGAATGCTGATTTATATTCTAAATATACCATACTATGTCTTTCGTCATGTAGCCTGAGCGTCGCGGCCATTCTGGGGTGGTGTGGAATTCACGCTGACTTGAGTTTCCTCTGTCGTAATTCATCATAATTTATTGTGTAGGGATGCAGTTTATAAGTCATACATAATAACAAAAACCGATACTCTTAAGTTTACCTGTCCTTTTCAGTTTACCGGGTTAATGTGGAGAAGACGATTTGGTACAGAAGCTAAAATGAAATCAGGTCGAAAAAACACCATATGAAAAGGAGATACAACGCACGAACACCCGTCAATATGTTACTGAGCGCGTTATCGGCTATACGTCTTTTCACGGTAGTAGGTGGGAACGGTTTTATACTCTTCATAGGGTGGTATTGACACCAATAGATGGCAGCCACGACGGTGGCAAATGGGGTAGCATGAGATGCACCGCTCAGAGTTTTCCGGTCTTCTGGTCCGACTCCGATCCAAGAGCTGACAATTCTCGTTCCAGGAGCATAGACATCAACCTGCGCTCCATAATTCGAGGCTGGATTGCGTTTGTCCTCGATAGTTGTATATCCCACTGTAAGCGCATACGGAGATCGGGCAGGACTGATGTCTTTGACGTCTCTATTCTGGTTTCCAGCGGATACCACAACAAGATGACCCGCTTCCGTCAACTCCTTAATAGTGTCTTCAATGGGCTGTCCTGAAGTCTCCACTGAAAGCGAAAGATTGATAACGGCTGGATGAATTGGTTTTCCTTGTTTCTGGTTGGCATGATTAACCTGGTCAATATTTGACCAGACCCAATTTAATCCTAGGAGACTGTTCATATGTATCAGTATGTTGAAAAGCGGGTTTATTAATGATGCTCACATATCGGCGCTCATTGTACCACCAGATGCGTCGGAGATTTTGACAGAGATTATGTTGGCGGTTGGGTCGACGCCAAACCTTTTGGAACCAATGATGCCACTGTATGGCATCAATAAGCATGATCATACCAGAATTATACCGTTTTAAACTCACGCTACATGTGTACCATGTCCATAATTATCCCCTTGAAAATTTGGACCATCCGGTCCAAAGCTTGCACCAAAGGTCACTCGTCCATCAAAATCTGGATGGTCCAGCTTTACTCCCGAATCCAGTACATATATACGAGCACAAGCAGATGAGCCGAGATTCTTGCGCTGGAACCCATCAGTGTAATCGTGAGCGTCAAGGCGTTTCATGGAGCTGAGACGAGCCACACCCCATGGTACATGGGTTGAGCTGGGCACATTGCCATTGATCAGCTTACAACAATGAAATTCATAAATTAGGAGTCCCATACCCTTCAGCGCTGTCGGCGCCAGTATCCATCGTTTTCATCTTACAATCTTCGGCAATAAATTCCACATTTGATTCCTTTTCGATGTTGTGCAATTGGTCGGGCTTCAGCGTCGTGATGATAAGATGATGGAGCTTCTCCAAGGGCAGAGTGTGCGGGTCGAGGTGCCGCAAAACAGCAGCACTTGATTTCGGGTCTTTGATCTTGATGATATATCTGCCCGAGTGAGGGGCTCCAGGCGGGCATTTCATCAGTTTTGCGTTACCAGAGGCTGGGCTTCGAGGATATACAAAGGTTGACTATACAATAGTTGAGTGAGTCGAGTAGAACGGCTACATATATCAATCACTCACATTAGTGTTTTCATAGGTTTCGCCACCTACGAGTTGTTTGTTCCCAGTTGGAAGGCCGATAGACATATGAGGGAGAGCAAGCGAAAGAGCAAGAAATAAGTTATAAAGCTGCATAATTTGAATAGATAGTCGAGGTTAGTAATTGTTTGATTCGATGGGCCAGCCAGTCGACGGTTGTTGGACTCTTGTGAGTAAAGTAGAAGCTTATTTATACCTCGACCTTTCGATTAAGATCCGATCGTAGGCAGTATTTTTGGTCCCCTAAAACAACATACTTGGTTAGAATTTAGAAAGAGATTTGAAACGCTTGCCAATGGCTCCGCGAACATGAAATCATGATGGCTTGATGGATGTCGAAGAGAACCGCTAATGGGGAGTCACGAAGTACGCAGATACTAGCTGTAAAACAGATAAAAGTTAAGATCAATGATATAGAACTCATTCAGTACGACTCTCCTCATGTGTACTTCACTGATCAATATAAGACAGTGTTTCGTGTAGTCGTGGGTATAGG
Source organism: Panaeolus cyanescens (assembly GCA_002938355.1). Lineage (NCBI taxonomy): Eukaryota > Fungi > Basidiomycota > Agaricomycetes > Agaricales > Panaeolus > Panaeolus cyanescens. The sequence goes on from NHTK01000940.1 coordinate 7,686, forward strand.
GAAGTGGACTGGCCTGGATACAAGGGGCTCACCCGTCCAGCGCCTCTCAGCTTCTCGCCCTGGGAGAGGAGCACCTCAGGCTCTCCTCCCCACTCCCCATTGACATTATCCTCGACTACACGAAACTCAACGCCTTGCCAAGAAGTATATTAAACCCCAAACACTCAAAGAACTCAGGATCAATATATAACAACGAAATTTGCTCTATCAATCAGGAGGCGAGCTGTATTTCGGCAGAACCACAGCCTGTTCGGCTAAAATACTTGAAAGTCAATTCAGGGTTGAACAGGGCAATAGTGGTACTCAATTCTAAAATTCGAATTTACAAGCATCAATTCGATGTAAATTCGAAGAGTTTAAGGCAAGATATGCACTAGGACTTATTTTATACACAGTTACTCAAGAAAAAGTGAAAAAATAGGTGTTAGAGTTCCCAACAAAGGCATACAGCTCTGCGTGCAGATTCAAGCATGCCGCGACCGGGTCACCGGGATATGGACAAGACAATTGGCATCACCAAGAATGCCAGAGCCATCAGCTTTTTGACACTCAGGAGTTCGAGGAGGTCAAACGAAGACTCGACGACGACGAGCTCGAGAGGTTGATGCCGTTTGGAGGCCCGACGGCATAAAGTTCATTTGTGGCTTGATGGTTGCCTGCCCATCACGACAACGACAGATAGGAGTTCGAACGAATTTTTGAACATTTTAGAATTGAGTACCACTAATGGGTCCTTCGGACCGTTCTCTCTTCCTTTGAAAGACCCTGCCAAAGAGAGATAGCAGAAAGTGTGAGAGGCTTTCACACTGACCTGATAACACAGTTGATAGTTATAAAAACTGATCACTTTGGAGGGCAAACTCCATTAATAATTGATGTACCACGGAGCGAGAGCTAAAAAAGCTTCCCACATTATCATCATTATAAGATGTTGTCTGCCAAATGTCTGCGCCTCACAGGTACATCATGATGCATGATGCATGATGCATGATGTCCGACCCCCAAGTAAGTATGCGACTATCCGTGCTTCCGATCCTGACTTCAGGGACGCTCAGCAGAGGTTTTGGGTAGGTTGGTGATAGATCATTTGATCCAGAGATTGTGATGAACTTAGCTTAATATAAAACGATCCATTGGAAACAGTCAAGGGGTATCGATATCAAACCTGAAGGAATGAATGAAAAATCTAGCGACCAAGAAGTGTTGTCCCCAGAATCGGTAAACAGACCTAATATAGACTGTGAAAGAATACTCAGAAGCGTTACAATACCCTATCAAAAGGTACGATGATATCTTTCAGCATAGCGACAACATCGGGTCTCAGAATTACTCGTATTTGATATGAAGGCGCTAGGGTTTAGTCCTCTTACAACAGAGAAAACCAACTCCTCAAGCTTCCAAGCTTCAAGTTTGACTGGCTGGTCCATCAAATTTGATAACCGAAATACCTCCTTGTGAAATGCATGTATCTGGCTTTATTCCCACCTTCCTGCTTACCTTCTGTGTCAAATGGTCGTCCTACAGGACAGCGTGAATTCCAGGAGAACATGATAGTAGGGCATTTTATTTATTATGATCTCAACCCTCAGACTAACCGCTACTACTACGCTAAAGAGAACCCTTTTGCAACCTCGAAACCCACCACGGCATTGCCAAATTTGTCAAGTGCGCGCCTAATACCCCACACGACGGCAGATACATCATCAAAATCAAGGAGAACCATACATATGACGATGTCAAAAAACATATCAAAAAACACCTACTCTTCTGCGAAAGATATATTGGGGGGAATGGGAACCGGGACCCTTTATTCTAATTTTGTGTTTCACTTTTATGATCCAGATGAGCCACTTGCAAATCTTGTGATCGATGAGCAGCTTGGTCGTATTCAAAACGCATGTCAGGAGCGACAGGCTTTGCAACAGGAAACATTACGACTCCTCAACACCCAGGATTCACAGCTCAAGTCCATGGTCACCACCTCCCTTGCAGACGTAAATTCGAGAATTATGGATTACGTTGATCAGTTGCTCGCCTATGGGCCTCCTCCACCCGGACTGGAATTCGCTATCCCGATTTATCGCTGTCTGCTCGATACCACTATCGCTTCGGAGCAGTTTCTTGGTGAAATCGAAACAGCCTCAAAACATTCGCCTCCTTTTGCAAGGAATGAGCTCAAAGACATGCGTCGAGCAGCTAAAGCCGTCTTCATCCACGTTTATCTCAGTTTACGCGTCTTTGGATCTCCAGGCCCTGAATTTCACCCATTTAACCCTTCGATCGCATTGAGTTCATCTGAACGCATCACGGTGGAACTTGTGTGCAAGGCCAAGAGTCTCGGACGCCGGTTAAAAATGCTGTAACATAACTACTAATACCAGTGATGTCAGCTTCAGAGCTCTGTAAAGCAAGATGGTGATGGGATAGGAGAGTGGAGGGATTGTTACAAAGAGAATATGTACTGGACAATTGCCAAACGGAACGAGTCCACCACCTCCAAAGCCTGGCGATGCGACGGGACCATGTAATCGAGTATATATATTTCAGAGATTTTGTAAAAGGGGGATGCAGGACAGACATTGAATATTGAATATTGAATACATAACCACCCACTAATGCTTCTTCTTCATATCCTTAAACTTTCGCAGCTCCTTCGCATCCGTCCACACATCCGAAGGATCAAACGGAATACTCTTTGACAACGCAGTTTTGACACGCTGCTGGGTGGGGCATTTAGTAGTCGCATTCACAGCTCCCTCTGAATCTTGCGTCGAAGCGCTGCTCGTAAATGCGTGTTGCGAAGATCCAGGATTGGAAGGGTTGAATGTTACTTCGAATTCTGCCTACAATGATTGGAGCGATTAGGTCGATATATTGTATAATAATGAATGCTACTTGGTCTTATCCTGAATGAAGACTTACCTCTTGATCTACGAGAGAGATGGAGTTCGACATATCAAGTGAGGGTCGAGCATATGCGATCTGTGGGTCATGTGAGTCTCATCATGCTTGGTGTGGGATAACGTGGGATATGGCGACCTACCTGAAGAAAGGGTAGTACTATGAAGATGAAAGGAATGGATACGTGCATGTTATTCGTATGCGAAGCTTTTGGGTAGTAAAAATACGAGAGGTTTTGAACTCCAGTAATCCCTGCAGCGCCTTATAAGTTGGCACTCAGATCATATCTGCTGCGTAACATCAAAATGGTGTTTGAATATAGACGTGGAATCGAGTTGGAGTCTTATTCGGTTGAGTATACTTGGGGAGTGTGAGTTGTAAATGACCAACGAATGACGGTTTTTATGACGAAAATACAGGAGAATTTGGAGAATACTCTACGTATGGACGTTTCCTATGGATAAATCAGTTTTGAGGGTTCATTTTCGTGATTTTGGAGTGCAAAGAAGGCGAGTTCCAGAACACCAAAATGCGATCAATCAACGCACAAGAGGAGCCTTTTAAAGTCATCTTGTATTCAAAAATGTTCAGGTCCAACGCCTACTTCCCCTGCTAAAGTCCCAGTTTTCAAGACGAAATGTTACTGCGATTCGCCTTTGTTCTCTCTTTTATCGGTCAGTTCTCTTCACTTTTAGATATCTTCTGCCCTAAATGTTCCATGTTTAATCTATGAAAGGCGTCGTTTTATGCAGCAATTTAACTCTCCCAGAGGCAAACTTGCGACTCGATAGATCGAAAACCCAGGTTTGCGATGGAGTGCCAACTGCGAAAATTAACAAGCACCACGAAGACGCACTGAAAGAAGGTATGTATTTAGTTCCCACACAAATCCTGTCCCGTCCTCACAACTTGAATCTCCTCTCACATCCCTTCATCAGCCAACACTCAACTCCAATGCATGATCAACGCCGCATACTGGGCAACCACCAAAAGTCACCCGGGCGACAAAGGCGGAAAAATGCACAAAAAATACCTCTCCATGATCCACGACGTCTTCGGGAAAGAAGCCAACGTCGAGCTCATCAACAAGCGCGTACAAACACTCGCCACCACCACTGTCGTCGTCGCAGAAGATAACATCCCAAACGAGAAGTACCCAAAGGCCAAAGGGACATATGCGACAGTCTACGACGTAACAAGAGAGCTATACCTCTTCTCCGACTATCACGCCGAAAAGAACGGTGGACAACCAATGACAAAGGTGTCCCGCGCAAGAGTGCTCATCCACGAAGCGAGCCACGCGTACGAGAAGTGGACGTACGATTGGTGGTCTGCCAAGGTCCAAAACGGGAAAATGAGGAGTATGCCTGTCAACACCCCCGCGTTGAACTTACACTGGGCGGCGAAGGAAAAGTTGGACAGAGGCGAGAAGTTGACCCCAGAAGAAAAGAGTCATATTCTGAACCCCCTGACAAGTGGTTGTGAGTATTGATTCATATTTTCTCCCTTATTCGTTAAGCTCTGACGATAATTGCTGACATTCATACGCAATTCGTAGATTGGCATGACGGATATGAGACCCTCAGAGAGTACATGTCAGAAATGATGCATGATAATGCCGATTCGTGGGCGGTGTTTGGATATCGTTGTCTGTATGACAAGTTCCCTGTGGCACGAGGCCCGAGGGATAAGAAGGCCGACCCGAAAAGCGTTGTATGGAACAAGTAGCAACCTGGGTTGTCTAGTTTTTGTTTATTCATTGATGCTGAGCCACATAACGAGACATCAGTTAACGTCGGCTTAGGGCTCCCGGCTAAGAGACTTGACGCATGAAGAAATACCTGTGCCTCAGCGAAACCCCCATTTGCACTTCGCTCTGTGAAGCTGCGATGCGAGCGATTGAGCAATGAACAAGACGGAGCTAGCGCCCGGTAAATGTGACGAGATCGGAAAGCGCGGAAAGCGAAGGAGGTGCTCGACGTCATGGTCAACGCTATGCACGCGCCAAACTTGTTCAAGGGGATAAACTCGTCGAGAACCAAAGGCAGAGCAACTGTCAAACGTTGGACGCTAGGACTCGCCATTCGTTCTGAGAACAAAATGAAGAGTGATAAAGACATCTTCGCAAAAACGGATAAGGTTTGGCAGATGGCAAAATGAAAAAGAAGATGAATTGAAGTGTGAACAATCGACAAACGATGACATGGAGCAACGATGGCCCGCACATCCAGCTATCAGACATTCAAGTTACGGACCATAAAAAGGAATATCTCCTCAGAACGACTTCTCTCCGTTGGTCTGAATCAAGCAGCGTATAAGAAAGCACAAGCGCAGAATGTATCTCGGAATCAGGAGGACCGAGGTCAGGATTCGACAGTAAAATGCATACAGCGGCGAGTAGAGCAGTATGTCGACATGAACCAGCTCAGGCTCATCCTATGGGTTGGCACGTTACCTTTGATAACGCAAGCGAACCAGGGGTCCGTAAAGAGAGCAGGGGCAATTCAAGGACGAGTCCAAAGTCGGGACCATATAGAGTTAGATACAAGTCCAGCGAGCGGCATGTAAGCATAACCAGAGAAAGGGTCAACGACATAGACGGGAAGACAGAGACCGCAAAAGACATCGCCCACCAGCAGTTGAGCAAAAGGCGTTGCCGCATCTAGGCAGACATTCCTGGTAATTCAATAGTCTGATCAGTAACGTCTGGTCCTTCACAGGATTTATGAATTGAACCGCAGAATCGCCAGTGGTGCAAGGTGTGGTGGAGCCAGAAAACGTGAAAAGTAAAACCGTGGGCTAATAAGAATAACCGAATGTAATAATCAATAGGAGTAATCGTCAAGAAAAAACACGCATACATTGAGGTAACCAGACGCGTGTTGACAGTGCGGTGACATCGCCGAATGATACCTACATCGCACATCATGAAGCGCATTTGTTAGCATGAAAAACGGGGCTAATGGGACGTGACTTAACGTATTCATTCTCATATCCAGCAGATCCAACAAGAAAAACAATCGCTCTGGGTCTCTCGACTGGTGAAGGGTCTGAGGCCTGAAGGTGGGCGACCAGGTGAGGAGCATCAAGGCCAGATAGAACATGAGCGACGTGAAGGGTGGCTTTGTCGTCGACTGAGACGTTGGGAATGGGGTTCAGACGACGTGCGGGGTCAGAAAAAGGGTGGAGGGCGGGAGGATGGTCTGTGCGCAAGGGACATGGTGGTGGTCAGGAACAAAGAAAGGTTTGTCCGATCACCCACAACAAACAACGACGCGTTGTTTGTCTTGATGCCCAGGACCAAACAACGGCACAGGTTCGATTCGTTGTTCCTGTCCAAAACCGCTGGATTTTAGACTACTGCGTGTATAGGAGTCTTCCGTGCAGCCTATACTTGATATCCATGCGTATAAGGCGAAAAAGCGTTGTTATTCTAATTTTCATGATATCTACAACACCGCCCATGGTCCCATGCTTGTTTTAGCAGTTCGCACTGCGAACACGAGTCTGGTCTGGCGCCAACTTCACTGCGCTGTAACACAGCATCAAGCAGGGCGCACCGTCTATGGTATAAGTTACAGAATTCACATGTAAACCAATGCGAAAAAACAAATACGAAGAACTCACGCCACTGATGAACTTCACCGCGTTCTGCACAGCACCGGACGAAGCGCACCTTTTATAGTATAAAACAAACTCTTTTTCTCCGTTTCAAAGGAAAGATCAAACAATTTAGACACAAATGACTAAGAATGTAGCAATCAATTCATTGTGAGTCCTTCTGTTACGGTCATAAGTGGTAAAGACGGCCCACAGTGACTGTCAATGTGGGCGAATCTGGGAGAACAAAAGCTTTCTTATATATAAACCATGCGTTCATCTATACTCTTTCACCCCACGTCCCACCATGCCATCCGACGGCGGTCTATTCTACTACCTCGTCCCAGATCCCGACCCCGTCATCGAGGTCAGGGACCACTTGATGATCGAATTCGATGCATCATATCAGGAAACCGCATTTCTATGTAGGAATGCCGCAGCGCGAAAACACGCCTTGTCTAGATACATTCAATCAGAGTGCCTTTATGTTCGCAAAGTTACATTATCAAGTGAGTCGCACTGACTCACCATGACTCGTTTTCATCATAATCTCATTCTTACATCGTAAAGTTGTGCATAACGCAGAATACCATGTCGTGTTCACGAAGAAACATATAAATCCTATGATGAACACGCTACAGGGCATTTTCGAGAACATCACCACTATTCCTGCTCTCGAAAGCCTAAGCTTAAACTACACCAACTTGACAAAACTTCAGCCATGCGGCGAGCTGCTGGCGCGACTATTTTACAACATCGTGTTCCTCGGTATCCACACCCGATTACAGGGAATAAAGAAACTCTCCATCAATCTCACATCGGGATATCATCATCTGCCTCATCTCAAAGCCGCTTCCTCCATCATTATAAATATGCTGAAACAGCCCAAACTTTACCCCAGTCTGAAGTCCGTTTGCTTCAACGTAGGCGTTAAAGATCGGGATGCGGCAGGCGACGACTTCCAATATCAGGTCGCGCGAGTAGACCTTATTCTTCGTTTGTGCTCATTGATAACTGAGAGAGGTATCGCAAATGTAACAGGTGATATGATTAAACTTTAACCTATAATTTATCTGGAAGAGCAGAGACTTTCGATACTATGTGAAGGCGATAAAGTCTCGTTAGGTTTTTATTCACCTCGTCACACCAAATGAGAGTGTTCGATTCAATGGTCGCTTCGACTTCATTCCTATACTTGAATTATATATTAATTACTTATTTCACACATAATTATACACAAAATAGACCCAAAGCTCTGTGTTCGAATATCGAAGGGTGTTCCGTCATGCTGACCAGCTGGGATAACCCGTGGGAAAGTGGCTTATCCTCGCGAAACGTCGACGATAAGACGACGACGAATTGCCACATATGGTAGTCCATATGTACCGAGGCCCTCGTTCCATGGAACAACTAATATGTAGCGAGGGCCTCGTTCCATGGAACAACTAATGGTACGCTGGAATGGTTAG
>NHTK01000952.1:0-12200 GCA_002938355.1 Panaeolus cyanescens
TTTCTCGCCCCCTAAATAAAGGTTATTCAGAAGAATTATAGTGCTTTAAATCAACAAGGTATATACCGGTGCGCTGCTGGATGTAGCTTAAGTGACTGGGTATGAAAAGGCGAGGAAGCAACAGCAAAAAGACGAACAAACATCGCCGTCGATGAAGGCGTTACGCGCTCTGCCTGTCCAAGAAAAACCAGGTTATTGACCAAAATGGAAGGTTAAAAAAAACCTTTAAGGGTATAGGTGGTTGCGCCGAAGTAAGTCAGCGAACACTCGATAGCCCTATTTACACCAAAATCTCCCCATCTGCGTCCATCCAGCAATCGGCATCACACAAGAAACGACGACAGTCTATTGTCGGGTTGGATAATAAATCCGATGACCTGACCATTCCAAGTACTCAGGTTCAACGACCGGAGATACATAGAAAAAAAGGCTACTTACGACTGCAACGTGCTGGGGATTATGTTGCTTGGGATCCACGCAGCAACCAAAAAAAAGGCCGAATACTTTGAAGGATCGGAGGGACGGTCTTCCGTAGGCTGGTCAGGGTCACAATAAGAAGACGTGTCTGATGGTGTGTACGACACTTGGTCCTGTATGTCAATTGCAGAGTTTTGAGGTTTTGTTCGTCTGTGAACACGAAGAATTTGTGCACAGTTTTCTAAATGACAATGGTGTCGGTATCGTTAAATTCTCTGAAAATTTCACATAAGCTGAGCGGAACTGCAGTAACATAAGAGTATAAAGGCACTTCTGGAGACCTTGTCTAGTAGTTTCTTGACGGCTGAAAGGTCGAAATTTGCCTCTAGGGTGATCGTGTGTAGCGTGGGTTGTAGTCCCTAAAGAATATACGAATGTAAATGAGCGCGAACACTAAAAACATGGCCCTCAATGTTCAATCTTACCCAAATGAAGTCTATGAGAGCAAACAGGCGGATAAAGGAGCCAAGTGACAATGGCTAAGGAAGTCTTGCAGTTGGTTGGCGACTACTGGCAGACGATCATCGCGCTCGTTGTCAGTCTTCAGAAAAATACACAAGAGCCGTCGATGAGAGTCCCCCCAGAGAAATTTGACAGGCTGAGATTGACGTGCAAGGTAGAAAGAATGGGCGGGCTACCAACAGAGTTTTCAGACGAATAGATTATGGAGCTGGGACAACAATCACCGGAAGAGACATCTGAAGAAAGTGCTTCCATGTTGCTATATTGGTGCAAGAGTCCAGAAATATTATGTTTGAGCAATACAAGGTTCGGACGGTTGAGCTAGTCATTGAAGAGATCTACTAAGCAGTCTAAGCACCAGAGTCAACTTGAAAGTTGAATCAATTTGAATGAATGATGGCAGATTTAGCCATCAAACTCGCACGGTAAGAGTTGTGTTGACTTTCAAGTTTCAAGCAATTATCCTTCTCACAGTGGTTTCCGAGTCGCGATCATTACCATTTAATACACGCTCCTTTACTGTTTTATCAGCCACACAATGGCCAGATTCCAACATGAACTCCTTTTGCCTCCCTGCTGCTCAGCAACAATCATTCAACGTCACATCAGGAGGGTGGTCTGGCGTTCACGTACTCCCATTGGCATTAGGGAAGTGCACGGGTTGCCCCAACCCGTGCGGGTCGCGGGTAAGGGTATGCTCGGGTACGGGTACGGGTTGACATTTCCGTACCCGTGGGCTTCAAAACAAGCCCAAAAACATCTAAAACGGCCCGGAAATGGGCAAGATATAGACAGTGAACAATTCACCTGTACTCATGACACCTGATGGGTTGATAAAGGATAAGGTAAGATTCTACAACATATCCAAGGTGCCTTATTGATCCCATTATGCATGTAGGACCAAGACGCGTGGAGTGGGGGTTCTGGTGTATCAGATTCCACTGCTTTGGTGAAGTTTCAGCCAGGATATCTACCTATTGTATGCCGTCGGAGTAGATTGAAATGCAATGGTGCATTTGGATGCGCTGCGATCGATTATTCGCTTATACAAGTCAATCGGTGGGACTTCGATGTAAAGCAACGGTAAAGATTACTTCATGCACAACAGAAGACCCGGCCTGATGAGCATAATAGTAGTGTCCAAATGGCCGCCACGTATGTCCGTCTTCTGCATTTGTCAATTTCACCTTAACTCACATCATGATGCTTTCTCTTTGCTATTAGTTTTCTGAACGTTATCCGTGTACCGTGTACCGCTGTTGATGAAAATGGACGGAAGTGACAGGTACCGCCCAAATCAGTAGAAGGATGACCGAACATCCTACGCAGGCACCGTGCCTCACAGTGCGGGGAACTGTGTCCATTGGAACTTGCCATATTATGCCACACCCATCTTTTCGAATTCTGTGAGTCCAGTCCGTTCTTATGTTGTATAGCCAAAGGCGATGATTAGTTTAATTGTCCCAGCAATGGATGAAGGCATTCTCATTAGGCTAATGCAAGGGCAATTAGACTCTGAGTCAACTGACACCAAACCTTTTGATTTCGTCCCACATCGGAAACCGCCAAACATTTTGACGTGAGTAGTACTCTCTCCGCTTTCTCTGCACCCTGTACCAAGCGCTCATACTGATTCAGCACACCCTCACATTGCTAATGGCCAATACCAAGGCTGAATGCCGATCAAGAAGTTCAATTGCAGTGCGGCGCGGACAATCTTTGTTCCAGTAGACCCAAACCTGCAATTTGCGCTTATTGTGAATCCTTTGCGCGAACCACAGCCACCCAATGCCTTCTGTTTCGAAAGCGTCACTTGAGGCAAAGTCTGCTTATCTGAGCTGTGTGACCGAGGCAGTTGGCATCATTGGTGCCACTGTTCAGAAGGTTGACAAAGGTAAGCTTTAGCGCCTATACAGAGTCATCTCTCTGTTACTAAATTATCCAACAGAGCCATCAACAAAGCTACTTTTTGGCATTAGTACACCTGGGGAACTTGAGCCTGCACTTTACAATGCTCGGATAAAGCAAGATCTTGTCAATTAAGCCAAAAATGACGCACTTAAATCGGGAACGCGGGAACAGGGCTTGTTGGTGCGTAATTCCAATTCTTCTTGTTGAGATATCAAAACTTAGTACCAGTAGGCATTTTTCAACTCATGCAAAATGATCTGACACATTATCTGAGTGAACGCTATATCCATTCAGTCATCACAACACCATCAGGAAAACATATTATTTTGACTGCTATCCCATTGCTTCTCCAACTTGTCCATGAAGTGACATCATTTGAATGTGATATTCTCAAGCGCATCAAGATTTTTAATGAATGGGAGATGGCAATCTATTATCCACCAGTCCAATGAGGTAAGTCCCATCATGTTGTTTTCTATCCAATCAGATTAATGATATGATTGTTCTTTACAGCCATCACAATTGCTCGAGTATACGCAGATTTCGCAGACACGTCCCACTATGCATGCCGTTTTGACGAGGTACAACATTGGTCGCAAATAATGACAGGAAAACCGCTCCGCTTCAAGCGTCTGTCACATGTGGCAATCTGTTGTCCCTAAACGCAGATATGGAGGCTGCTCAGGTGTTGGGGGCCGCTCAGTCATTTTTGAAAACAAATGATCTTCAGTGGCATTACGCCAAGACCGCTGAAGAGCATATGCCCTATTTTATTCGCGTCTGTTTGACGCACTCTAAACGGTACGCTCCAGTATTACCATCTAAGTATATGCGCTAATATTTCCATAGTGCTGTTCTTGATTTCGGCAACCAAGTTTCTGGGGAAGATTATAAACAACTGAGGACCTATCAGAGCTCACGAGATGTGTTTCGGAGCTAGGTGTCAAGAAAATACAAGGTACGTTACTTATTTTTGACAAGGGCCATTGGGTTGAGTTGCATGCTTCTAGATTGGTGGAATCATAAAGCTGGGAGCGAATGGATCATTCCATGTATTCTGAAGTCACAGTCTAAAATTCTTCCCAAACATTGGATGACCACACCAGGAACAACAAATCTGGGAGAAGGACAATACCACTGGACAAATTCGCTTACCAGTATCTCCCTCTCTCTCGTTGAAGGGATTCTATTGTGTGTATTATTTCATATATTCTAAAATATCACTTTAATGATTTATTAGCGCACGAGAGCTTGATGAAGCAGTCGCTCGGGAGATTACCTTGTCGATGACTTCGGGCATCTTTAAAAACAAACAATCTTATCTATTCTGTCGCCAAAATCGTGCTATACAATGCTCGTCCGCAGCGATTCAAAAATCTCTTGAATCCGCTGAACTCAAAGAGACAGTGTCTGATCTTCAAGCTAAGCTCTCCGCAGAAAAGACGGCATGCAAAGACTCCCTCATCTGTGAAAATTCCCTTAAAGATGAACTCAAGCAATTGGCCCAGCCGAAGCCCCAAAAGAACTCACCTCGAGAACGAGAAGGATTTGCGGCGACGTTCAAAGATTGTCCAGGATCGACTCTCAAAGGAGAAAGCATCAAGCTCGTCATCTTCGGGACATTTGATTAGCACACCTCCACGCCGAAACCAGTCCAAGATGCATTCCACCAATGAACCAGTCAGCTTTTCATCTGGTCGCGTCTATTCATCACCGCCAAAGCCAGCTTCTCCCTTACCTCCAACCTCGTCACCTTTGACCATGCCGTATACGCCATGTTTGGCACGTCCTCCATCATCATCTCCCTCTCAACACGTTGTCACAGCTCAAAGCTGGGATGCATTCAAAGCTGTTAGTTATCATTTACACAGGGTTCCAAAATAGTCTCATCTAATATTTACTGTGATTTAGGTGAAATGTTTGAGCTAGCCGATGACCCTGATACGGCGCTGAATTTTGCTCTTCCACATCATACCAGTAAGCTGCGTACTTCTTTAGGCTAACGACATCTATCTAAACATCCTCATCGTTCTACAATGTGCAAGATAATGTAGACCCCTTTCAAGGCCCACTGGTATACACGGACTCCAATCGTACACCCCGGCGGCGGTGGCAGTTCCACAGCCCCCACCATTTGTTACACCTCTCACGGACGTAAACGGATTCCTTTTTCCTTCGTTTGATGCATCTCCCTTGTGTCAAATGGCTCAGACGCCGTCTTTGACCAGTGTTGAGTCCCCTGTTACATCTCGATTTTGGATCTCATTAGGTAATAGCCTAAATACCTAGTAAATTCCTGGTATGTTTTTTTTTGTGTCTTTTAAAGATTTATACTAACGAAAAGCTGTAATTAAAAAGACTCCCTATCATTATTTCGCGCGCAGCACTCACCGATGATGTTACAAGGATCTCCTTTGACCCCAGATGGTCCTTGTATTCTTTTTGATTAGGGGTGATGCCTGTACCGTCATAGAGCCCAAACGCCTTCGAATCNAATACCTAGTAAATTCCTGGTATGTTTTTTTTTGTGTCTTTTAAAGATTTATACTAACGAAAAGCTGTAATTAAAAAGACTCCCTATCATTATTTCGCGCGCAGCACTCACCGATGATGTTACAAGGATCTCCTTTGACCCCAGATGGTCCTTGTATTCTTTTTGATTAGGGGTGATGCCTGTACCGTCATAGAGCCCAAACGCCTTCGAATCACCTGCCTGTGTGACATACATGATCGGCCTTGAAATTACAGACCGCAATAAAGAATCGCTCGACGCTGATAGACAGGTTCATCAGCCTCGTTGAAATTCTCCCCGCCCTTGGGTAGATCGCTCCAGTAGTAACGGCATTCTGCGCATCTCCGGTAAAAGGTCAATCTTCAGTTACTAACTTTGGGCATTCGCTTTCCTGATGGACGGTCTTGGGTACAGAATATGTGGTTTTCAGATAGCCTGTGATCATGAAAGGTTGAAAAATGAGAGAGAGTGGAGCTTAGAGAAAGATAAATAAAATTTAGATGGTCTACATGTTAACAAGAAAATAATGACAAAGCTTCGTTTCGCACAAAATGGTTACCAGAAAGGTTGAATACACTGTAAAACTGGGGTTTTGGCCTAATGTGCAAGGTTTCGGGCACAAAGCTCGTCAATGGTACTGTGCATTTCAAAGCCCCGTTGCCACCGGCTCGCCTGGGCATCTCGCTCCTGCTGCATCTTGACCGGGTCCTTTGATAAAGGTTTAAAGTATTCTTCGTCCGACTTGAAGCCATGGTCCACCCAACGGAAAATCCCACCCGATGTATATTGGGCAAAGGAGCACCGGTCTTCGTCTTTTTGCACAGGAGTATTGGAATGCTCCATTACCGCTGAGGGTAGAAAAATTGTTGAGCCGGGAGGAAACCGTATGGCCATACGTAATTTCCAAAGGGTGAGGTGGCCTCCTTCGTCAGGATTAAAATCCCCGAGGGCGGTGAGGGTACACAAACCAAAGGACAAGTTCCCGTGGTCAAGGTGAGGAAGTGCGCAGGTGTGCGGGCCCATGTTCACCGATGTGCAGGCAAAGGCACTCTGTTCATAGTTTTTCACAATCGGGTGGGGCGTGGTCAATGACCATTTCACAAGTTTGTCGAGTGTCGTCTCGTAATAATTATAAAGCCGTGGTATATAAGTCCTGAAGAGTGCTGATAAAGCACCATTAGTATTGATGTCAATATCTCAGTGACAACTCACAATTGGTAAAGCCAGAGATTCGTTGGAAGCATGGCTTTCTAATCAGATTGTCCAAGAGCTCAGAGGTTTTCTTCTCGTAAGTCAAACGCCGAGGGTATGGTTGACCACCGCCGTGCGATATACCTACAGGAATGCAGGGAAAGGTGCCGCGTCGATGCTCGAAATACTTTCCGGGCAGGTTGAGTTGCCCGGAGTCACGGAGCTCCTTAATGGCGTCAAACGCCTGATCATGCACATTAAGCATCCAATCGGATGTGCCCCTGTCGCTTTTCAGGCATTGTTCCAGGTGGTCTTCGTTGCTGCGATCCTTCAGATCCCCTATCGTAGTTTTAGAACTGAGTTTGGATCCTGGTATGCCTCCTAGAAGCACGCAAATCCTTCCCATCTCATCGACAATGGGGACCGTTTTTCTAGTCGAGAGTCAATATACATTGGAATCAAGAGGAGTAACGAGGGCTTACTTTCCATCCCATTCAACCACCGTCATGTCCCACCTATCTTGCAATTCATCAAGCCCGTACACCCTCTTCTCTCGGTACTCGAGGTTTCTGCCTATCCATCCGGGCACAGTAGCAGCGGAAGAGAGACTTTGGCTAAAGTCTTGGAGCCCGTTGGTTGGAAGAACGTTGTTTGTCGCATCGAGAACATGTTGGGAACTGCTGCCCCGAATATTCGTACCGTCGACTTGAATGTCGGACTCTGTCCGTTTGATATTTCGTTTTTTGCGATTTCGTAGGTTCCGTTTCTGTGTTCGAGTCAATGGCTCTCTGGAAGGATCCGACGAGTTTGACGTTGTGGTTTCTTCGAAATGAGCTGGGATTTCTGCGTCAATCTCGAAAGGATCCATCTCAGATTCATGTCCTACATCGGCGATTGATGTATCGTAGTCGCAATCTTCCACATCGGAGATGTACGATTCATTGGGATCCAAGTGTGCGTCGAGTTCGGTTTTAAAGTTGAAGAACCGCGGTGCAAATAGAGGCCGCCCTTCAAATTTTAGAGTTATTCGTTTTCTGTTATTGTGTCACCGCTCAGATTAGTTCAAGAGAAAAAAAAAAGAGGACAAAGAGGAAACGAAACAAGATGAACTCAATAGTGAGTCTTCCTATTTGACAAGAAAACAATCCATTCGAATTTGTGAACTCAAGCCAAACCACAAGGCAGACTCTGAATGACATTTGAATTCAATGCACGGAAATTAGCCTCAGCCTTTGAAACCATCGACATTCCTCCGTTCGGTAGCGGGTGGCGGTACTGGTACGATTGGGTCGACAGTTCCCAGGTGTGAACATCGAGGCCTTCATACGGTCAAACACCATACAAACGTGGATGAAAACGTGTGTTATACAGGTATTGTAACATAGACGGAGAATGACTGTTCCCAGGTGTGAACATCAAATTCAGTCTGTGCCACATTCCATATTGCCGTATGGCCCCTGTCGTCTGACTCTCGGCGTTCGAACCAACTCTGGATGCACCCATACCGATAACAGTCAAGGCGAACAATCGACAGTTCCCAGGTAAGAACATCGACCCCCCTCAAGCTGCCACCAATCATTGATGCAACCCGTACCTATCTATGAACATCGAGACGCAGGGGTACAGACATCGAATGGGCAGCTTGGGACAGGGGAGCGTAGGCTTGCGTGTGGATAAGAGCAACCGACTGTTCCCTGGTGCGAACATCTGCTACTTTTGCCTTTACACAGCACCGCCTCCCGTCTAACTTAAGTTGGCTGCCCAACATAGCACACAGCAGCAAAAACGGCATAGCAAGCACTTGAAACTATGTATCGATATAATTTGACCACTTACCCTGAAGGCATGCCTCCCAACGTTGGCGATGTATACGGTTTCGGCCTGCCACTTCCACTGGCACGCGAGTCTTGGAGCAACGATACGGGAAAAGTAGTGAGCAGGGAAGTTCGGAGTATGAAGGTAAGTCGATAAAAGATTCTTCTTTGTTTGTATGCTGTGGCTGATTTGTTGATAGAATTAAGCTCAACCGCGTTGCGGTGCTGTGCGGCAATACTAGTAATTGCCGCAGCATACTAGTAAACGGCAGTGTGAGATTCACGAATGGACATGAGCTACGCAACCTGACGTACCTTCGAATTCTTGTGACCGTCAAGAAAAATATGTCGAACGATGGCGGTAGGAGGACTCAGTAGCAATAAGAATGAATGAGTGGGTGTTGCAGACAATGAGGGACGTTGTCATAGTATTGATTGCAAAGTGGCAATTTATAGATGTATTTACGGCAGGTAAACTCTGACTTGCAAGAATGTCAGGACATTCTGGACGTCAAGCTAGACAAGGGAAGCGGGTATAGCATGGGGCGGTACAACATGCGTACGCCAGCTACACCCGCGAATGTTGTGTTTGCTTGACCTGGATAGAGGTTTTTATCTGCTTTTATTTGACTAAATAAACTCGTTGACCACTCCTTTCCCCAGATCTTTGCTTTCGTTTTATATGTTGCCTATCAAAGTTTGCTTGTTCATATAATTCGTTTGAATGGGTTCTTAGCGCCTGTGCGTTGATGATTGCTCTCACTGTCAAGCGTGGACATCTTCACCCATCAACCCATCATTTGCTCAGGGCAGGAGCTTCAACATGTGTGCGTCCGCCCGTCAAGTTTTGACCAGCAGTGATGCCTATCAGTGATGCTTGATTTTATGTAGCTGACAGATGCTGTCCTGAAGTTACGATTGGCGGATTCACACTTGCTGGTTCCAAGTCCCAGCCACCCATTTTGTCAACATCGGCGATCGTCTGGGGCTCCGATTAAGGAGACTCGGCAAAGCCGCGGGTCCCAGGCTTTGGGGCCTGAGGCCTCTTCCCATAATCGAGCTACTATCGTTTATAATCAACGTATATTCAATGAGAAACAAATCTACGACAGTATGCCGGTAATTTGTTCCAAAGAGTGGAACCTACAGCGATTCAACAAAGACACAAAGAACTTAGAAAGACTTCCCTACACCCAAATTAATGACCAACATAGCAGAAATCCCCGCCGTTCCAATTGTGATTCAAAGCCCCTCCATCGGCCACCGATGGCATGCCAAAATGACCAGCAAGCGCGTCCTGTCTTTCCGGATCTAGCACGGAGTCTGCGTCCGGATTCCGGAAGCGCATCTACCAACGCTGCCAGAGTCGATGGCTGGAAGGCTGAGCACCGTGCTGTGGAGAAATCTGGAACGTGCGGCAACAAAGAAGAACGGGATGTTGAGAGAGAACGAGTCCGATGCACTTTTTGCTCGATGTACCCATTTATTGTGGCTGAGTATATAGTCTAATTAATGTATTCCATGCTCATTTCTATAGTTGGACCTCTGTAGAGGTCGTATTAATTATCTACAGTGTCCTGGGTGTTAGTATTGTAATCGAGTTTGTTTGTTTGTTGGATTATAGGTGAATAAAGCATTTGTGTTGGGCGTCTATACCTTCCCTTATCATGCCGTTAACGTGTCCTCTCTCGCACTATCCTCCTTCTCCCCGTTGTTCTCTCTCATCGTCTCCTTGAATCTGCCCAGCGATATCCTCCATCTCCCCGTTCTGTTGATGAATTTGAAGAGTTCTGGTATCAGGTTGCGGTCTGATGATAGTAATACGTTCCTCTCCTCCATGGCATTCATCGAGTCCACTCCATCTACTCGGTCACGTCTTTTGGCCCCCCGTCCATCCCCCTCACACGTCATTCGCCTCCATCTCGCTCTCCAACCCTTCCATTGACATTACGTTCCAAATCCTCCGCTACGTCCCCAGCAACCCCTTCCTTAATGGCAATTTTTCGACGATGTCCTCGTCGCCATTGCCGCCCGGAATTTCGACGTCATATCGTGCCCTACTGTGCGTGGTAAGTCGATATCATATCGCCCCTTAAATTCTGAGGAGAACCAATAGTCCTGCTATAGCGCGGAAAAAAGAGGAGAATAGGCGAATGTGACGTACGGTTAACGATAGGGAGGCTCTTAAGCACAAGGTCCAAAAAAGGTCCCATTTTTTAGCTAAATTTGTTGTCAATACATAGCGAATGAGACAAGCAAACTGATTACTTACACTCTTGAAAGACGAAATATGAGTTAATAGCATGGGAAAAAAAAAGTCCTGTGCTGAGATTGTAAAGTCTGGCCTTAGCTGAATGAGAAAAGGTCAGCGCTCGGAAGAAGTGGGTGATTGCCATCAAACTGTATGCCTATGAGTCAAGAAGCACGCCGGTTTACGAGACATTGGAGGACTTAAAGCAATGAAACAGCGTCGGCTTGACGAGACGTTGAGGCGGAAGATGCATCTGCAGAGGAGGTGGCGAGGGCCTCATAAACGAGGCCAAAGAAAATGTAGAAGAAGAAGGTGGGCTCTTTTCGCTTGGTTGTTGTCCCTGAGGGTTGGGAAGGTGCCGCTCTTTCAAGCCCTGTATGCCTTTCCATACGAGTCAAGAAGATAGCAAAAAAGATCTGTGATGAGGTTGTAAGTACTGGTGGTTGCTGAATGAAAAAGAAAAGATACAGGAACTCGAAAGAATCAGGTTAATTGCCATCGCTCACCTAATATTCTTTTTCTCGCCCCTCAAAGTATATGGTTTTCAACACTATTACAGCACATTAACATTGGATTTTTAAATTTATATACCGGGGCACAACAAGCAACTCGTTTCGACCAAAGAAATTCAATAAAAGAAAACTTTCAAAACAAATTGGATGTGGCCTTTGTTGTTCTGCGCGGATTGTTAGATTTATGGGAATGTCGAGAATAATGCACGGGTCTTACCAGGATAAATAAAACGCGGGCAGGAATAAGAGGTTGCGTCTTTGGGGTCCCAGTCGAGACTGTAGGAGGGAACAAAAACCACTTGTCATATATTGATTGAAATAGATGAAGCTTACGCTAATCCATTTGAGAACGACATACATCGAGCGCATCATCGTAACCGAGGAAGAATTTGAGCTGAGTAGCAAAGCTGCAAATGGTACCATCAAGAACACGGAAGAGAACGGCGGCGGCCGAAATAAATGTCAGTACGATGAATGGTCATTATAATTAATAGAATACATACGAAAACCAACCTAGCCTACAGCGGGGGTAATACGACAGCGGACCACTTCTTCTCAATGAGGCACGGTGACGGAAGTGTGGATCTGTAGAGCTTTACAACGTTTTCAAGGTAGCCTTGCAGGGTACTTGATACTTGAAGTTGTGCCCAGGCTGAGAGGGTAGAGATACGCAACATGGCCAACGCGGCGGGACTGAGCTGACCTGTTTCTCTTAGCGACAACATTCCAGATTCTACAAAAATGATTTAATAATTATCTGTGCAAATCACAGAGAAGGAAAAGAAAGAGGGCTTACCCTTTGACTGGTCTAGCGCTGTCGTCAGCAACTTCAGGATTCTTCCCATTCTACTAACGTCCTTTGCAACACCATGGACAGCACAGCAAAATCTCGGGTGTTGAGTCAGATGAAAATGCCAGTGTAAGAGCAGCCGTAATTGGGTCTTGGTGTTGCTCGAGATACAGGGCGTTATCGTACGCCGGATCGGGTGACGTGGCAAATATCTACAATGGAAAAATCTGAGAATAAGGAGCGCGCACAGGGGAAGCGTTGAAAATTACTAACCTCTATC
>NHTK01000954.1:0-30251 GCA_002938355.1 Panaeolus cyanescens
TCTCTTTAGTGTTTTACCGACTACATAGAGTAGTCGGGTTTTTCAGGATTTCAAGTTGCAACCTTTTAGACAGCTCCTGCAACTCTCATTCTTGTGGAGCCGACAGAGGGGTTTTGAATAGTACAGGTAAAGAAGGATTTCGTAGAGAATTTCGGGTGGGAGTCGGAGCACTGGAGGAGTGTAAGGCATGTCGAAGCAGAACAAGAACAACAATGGATCGGTAGAATAAGGAGTGTCATAACAAAACTTTAGTAGGCCTTATATGTATTCAAATGACTCGAAAGAACATTCTATTGATTTCTAGACAAAAAAGGATATTTTGTGGGTTCTAAACCTCAACCATGCGACGTTCGACGTGACGTCCACAGCAAGCACCTCGAACATGCAGTGCAATTCACAGACATGGCTTGACTCGTTCGTTCTCTCTTACCTTATTAGGTATAAAAAAGACATATGAATGAAAGGGCTATGCTGTTCCCTGCGTTCAACAGCACTCGGTCCAATTGTATGATTAATGTTTCACAGCTACGACACCCCGCATTGAATACAACTGTCGAATCGACCGTATAACAATACCTAAAAAGGATAGCGTCAACACCGCATTGCCCACTGCTACACACCTCGCATTGAATACAACTGTGGAATCGAACGTATTCAGTACCCAAAAAAGGATAATCTCAGCACTGCAGGACAAGCCACGAGAAACGAATTCAAAAGAAACCGTAAGGCGGCCAATGTGAGGCGGTTCTGGTGAGAGTGGCGAGTTCTTTGACCAAAAGATTATTTTACTACAGTGCAACTAGCACAACATCCGGCACCGCTTCGAACAGCTGTCACGGTCGACTCGTCATCGAGTCATGAAAAACTCACACTGCACTCCTAGCTTGCCCACCGCACACGGCTTCTTTATACCTCAAAACAAGGAAACCCACCCTGATTGATTGTGGGCGCAAGCTCAACCTCGTTGTTGTCCGTTTAACAGCACTCAGTGGGGCCCTCGAAGCATCGGACGCCGAATGGATCCCTACCCAACCCCCTTGCTATCTCATCCTAAGCGTTCACGTTCACGCTCACCTTCAACCGCAAAGCGCGAATCCAAAAGCCACGCACATCTCAACCAAAGTCCCCAAACCTCCCTACTAGTAGGCATCACCGACAGCTCGATCACCAAACCAACTCATCACCACGAAACAAAAACAACGAAATAAAAATCGAAATCGAAATCGAATTAAAGAGTAAACTCCTTGAACACTAAAATCAAACTAAAAATCAAGATCAAAGCAAATAAACACAAAAATGTCAAATCGGACAAGAATTAAATACCGAGAAAAAGTTCGAAAAGCCTCACGCAGCGCTCAGCGTTCCACGACTTCTTCACACATCATTTCGACCATCCCCAATCAATCCACCGCACCGACGCTAACACGCCCACCCTATCCATGTAACGCACTGCCCTCTTCACCTCCATACTCCTTCGCAATATCCTCGATCAACTTTGTTAATCCCAACTTTTCGCTAACCTAAAAGCAAATCATCATCAGTATCCATCATCAGGTCAACAAAGGAAAAGAAAAAGAAAAACACTCCCAACGCCAGCATCAACAATATCGATGCCAACGTCATCCCTATATCATACCATACAAAACAAAACCGCAACTCACCTCAACTCTCACCCTCGCATCCTCCCTCCCCACCCCACACCCCATATCACCAAACAACCCATCCATCTCTTCAAGCGCCACATTCGCAGTCTCGGGAACATACATCGTCACCCAATACAACGCAAGAAGCGATGACAGGGCAAAGAGCGTGAATGTGAGAGTTGGGGAGAGAGAGAACAGGATGGGGGTTAAAAGGCCGACGAGGACTATCACAAGAATCAAATCAGTCAAAAACTACATCAAAGGAATGTCAGAGATGAGAGGAAGGGACGCACAGTTATTCGCCCAATTACTCGCAGTACTCAACGCAACACCCCGACTCCTCATCGAAAGCGGGAACACCTCACTCGGCAACACCCATCCAATCGGGCCAAACGACATACCATACGCAAACGTAAACACATAAATCGCTGCAACACCCACCCACCCTGCGCTTCTCACTGTATCCCATAAACCGTCAAAGAGCCACACGATGAACCCCAAGGTGAGCATGGCGCTGAATGTGATGATGGAGCCGAAGCGGAGGAGACCGCGGCGTCCGATTCGTTCGTCGTCGATGACGAGGATGGCGGGGAAGACGGCGAGGAGTTGGGTGATGCCGATGCCGCCGGCGATGAGGAGTGTGGAGGAGGTGGAGGAGAAGCCGAGAGAGGTGAGCAGGGTGGGGGCGTAATACAGTAGTGCGTTGATACCGGACCATTCTGAGTTGAAATGAGTGAATGTATGCATGGAAAGAGATGTAGACGCTTACGTTGGAAAAACATGATACCCACTCCAACCCTCGTTCGTGGCCAATACCGCACGTCGACCAATTTCTTCCATGCTTGCCATTCCTTCCACCACGTACTCTTGCGATCTTTCAAGTCGTCTTCTGTGCGTGGTTGAACGGAGATGATGGAAGTGTTGAGATTGGGATTAATCGAAGAGCGATTCGAATTGATGGAAATGGCAGAAGACGAGAGATTCTGCGACGGAACCCTCGACGTCGAAGGACTGTCCAAAATCAACCTATGGATAATCACAGCTTCAACCCGCATCTCCAACATCTCGAGCTACAAATCATCAGCACGGCTCAAAAGAGAAGTGATATCACGCACCTTTTCCAATCCAGGACCACTCGGCACAAACTCGCCATCCTCATCCAGCTTCCTCCCTCTCAACTTTGCCAACGCCTCTTTCGCCTCCTTGTGCTTTCCCTGCAACACCAACAACCGCGGACTCGGAGGCATCACCCAAATTCCAAACATCAACACCAACCCAGGGATAATCTGCACGCCCAAGGGAATACGCCAACTCAATCCCATACCTTCGCCCGTGCTTTGACTTCCATCGAGATTCCTCGTCCAGTAGCCTAACCAGAACCCGACGACGACGCCTGTGACGATGGAAAGCTGTTCGAGGGAGAGGAGAGAACCTCTGATTTCTGGCGGTGAGATTTCAGAGATGTAGAGAGGAGCGAGCATGGAGAGTGCGCCGACACCGATTCCACCGAGGAGACGACCGATGAAGAGGTGGGTGAGTGTGGATGAGAGGGTTTGAAAGATGGATCCGATGAGGAATATGACTGGGGAGGGTGAGAGAGGGAGGGAGGGGAAGGGAGAAGAACTCACTGCACGCTGATACAATCGAACGACGACGCGAGTGACGATCTGCCGTCGTCCCTGTAAAGAGTACACCAGCGAGTGCGCCCAGTTCAAGGCATGCAGCTACGAATAGATTAGATAAGAATAAAAGAGAGATAAAAACTTACTCATAGCACCCTTTTGAAACGGTGTAAGCGGGAAACGAGCCATAAAATCGGACATGACAAGGATATTGGCAATCTAAAACGCGTCAGTAGATGATAACCGTCGCGTCAAACTACTCACCACTCCCTGATCATACCCAAACTCTAGTCCTCCCAAACTCGCAAACAAAGCACAGCCAAGGGCGTACTTGTTGAACAACAATCCCTTTACTCCACTGGGTCCATACGCGTAAGAGTAACTTGTGTGGTCGGTAGAGTGGAATGTGAGCGTGCCACCGTTGACGTGGATGGTCTCAATGTGCGCACGTTTGGTGATTGGAGAAGACGATGAGCGAGAGGGGGTGAGCAGTGGTGAAGAGGGCGTCAGAGGAGCATAGCTCCCTGTGTTGGGTCGTGACTAATACCGATGAGTAAGTCGTGAAAGGGGTCGTAAAACAGACTTACCATAGTCAACCCTAATGCTCTCCACGACGAGCTAAGCAGATAAATAAGAGTTGATAATAAGAGAGAGTGAGTGGTGGACTAGGATACGATGATGGTGGTAAGAATCAAAAGGCAACGACGGTTGATTTGGCGTTGACTTTGGCTTTGATCAAATTGATGGCGGATGACGCTTTCACGCGCACGCTCAGGGTCGCTCCTCAAAGAACCACTCATAATAAATCCTTAAAAATCGTAAATAATTTGTGAAAATTGTTTATGGCTAGAATCAATCCTTATTTCCCTTTATACTTCAATAAGCGACCGCTCAATTCTACAACTTGAAAATGGCGATGATAATCTTATCATTATCTGCGTAACCACCGGCACAAGCCAAGCTGCGCTCTCCGGCTTGGTCCATGCCAGGGGCGCGCGTTCCTCCGATTCGTGGTCATATTTTGTCATCATGACTCTGCATGCTTGACCGAGGCTCAACGTCAAGGAAAACCTATGAACAACGAAACGAATAAGTAAATGTATGCGCATATATTCTCAGTGAATAGTGCATCGACAACCCTTTGCGTCACGATGTTCATTGTGCACCACGTTTTGTTACCCCTGTCAGTTTGAACTCACAGAACAGAACCAAGAACTCTTCTTCTTCTTCTTTCTTATAAGTTTACCAACCGAACTTCATAAAAACGCCACTGGCCCACATGTGTATCAACTCGACACGCGTTGGCCGCGTGTAAGTGTACCACTTCGTTATGACGCCACTCAGGCTCAAGGCTCAATCTCAAGCTTTCTACAACCACTGGAACTGAAACTGAAGAAGTAGTATCGTACCTCAGGCTATGTATGTCGGACAACTTCATTCAACAACTCATTAGAGATATGTGAAAATTGTACAAGGTACGCTACACAACCCCAGTCATTTCATAACACAAAGTTAAGTTAAGGCTTATCAATGGCCATCGCAACATTTACCCTTTCACCTACTACGTCTTCTTTAATACTAATAGCTCCGGCGAATCTTTGTTACCGAAAAAAGCTTACGGCTAAATATCCTGGCATGCAGTTCATAAAGACGGCCCTTCGAAGACTCTCGGCTGTCGTGAGTGATATCGCGATAATAACCCTATATAAACGGGAACGTGAATCTTAAAGGCCCTCCAGCTGCAGGCTTCAACTCGGACCCCCACCTCGACGTTCACTTCTCTCCAACGTTTACTTCACAATTAGCCACTATGCACACCCCTCGCACTACGGCTTTCGTTCTCTTCTTCGCTGCCCTCTCCGCCTTTCAAACCGTGTTGGGTGTCGCAGTAAATAATCATGAACAAGGTGATGAACTGAAGTGAGTCGGAGTCTTATAACACATCCAAACCCACCAACTTAACAACACCCCCCATAGTCTAAAGCTATCACACCACGACACCGCCCAAGAAATCCTCTCACCACCTGCCCACTCTCCACCCCAACCCCAACCCCAATCCCACTCACCGGCAACGCTCGCCCAAACCACCGGCGGCGGCTGCTACAAAGAGCTCTGCTGGACCTGGTGCGACTTCGCACACGACATGTGGTGTTACACCACCAAAGGAACGACATGGGACGGTAACCATGTGCAGTGTGAGCGGGACTATGAGTGTGAGGAGGACTGGGCGTGTGCGGAGAGGTGTAGGCATAGGGATGATAGGGATTGAGTGCGGGGTGAGCTTTGGAGCCGAGATGATCATGATAAGTCTAAGAACGTCAATTGTGGAGGGTGTGATTGTAAATGAACGTTCCAGACTCTACGTATTCTGGGCTTTGGCTTTGGAAATTGGACTTGATATGACACTGTAGCCGTTAACTGGACTCAATGACTTGTACTATGCCTAACGTTCGAATTCATTAATTGTCGGTGTCACTACTTTGGTATTCAATTCATGTTGTAGCATATGCAAGTTTGAACCCTGACCACCGCAAAACAACGCATTTTGATACTCGCCGGTTCCATTACTCACGTCAACATGACTCAGTGTTGAACTAACCAGCTTTGGATTCGAAGTCCATCATTGCAACTCATGGCGAGGGTCGTGTAAATGAATGTCCCACTGCGGTACTGTAGGTACAATAATGCCGTGGGGGCTGTGGTGCAGTACATGGAGAGGGAGGGGCACATGGTGCAAGCGAGTGGGAATAAAAGATAGAGCTGGTAGAAACGTAACAAAAGAAAGGGAAATTACGAGTGCATACAACGCAGATAGTCTCGATCTCTTCACATATCAATAACTGCGCTGTTCCACCTTAACCTGCAAATCCAACACAAGCGACGAATGATGTGTTAAAAGCGACAATGGTTCATCCCAAAGACGCTTGAAAGTAGTAATCATAACCGACGAGTGATCCACAGCATGGGGTGAACGAAAGTTGATATCGATGGTTACTTGTTTGAGATTCGGAAAATTGGGTTCATTGGAGAGGATATTTGCCAGTCTTCTCCACTCGGACACGCTGAGGCTCGGGGTGAAGTTGGTATGCATGTATGGGTTAACGCCAGAGCCAGCCTGCTGATCCCGGAATGGGAATGGGTACGAAAGGGAGAGAGAGATGTATTCGAGCATGTTTCTTCCTTGGATGGCCTCGAGCGCGTTGCATATGGCCTCTGGTATATCTTCATTGTACTCATTCCCTCCACGCCGTCCAGTGAAAATCTTCAGCGACGCGCCGAACCTCACCATCAGGCCACGAAACGCATGAGGATCTCGCCTGAAAACATATTCTCGAGTAAAACAGGGTGTCCTGTATACCCGTCCTCAAATGTCAAGACTTTCAATACAGGAAACGCCTTCTTTCCTGCCGCTGCTGCGAAACGGCACAGTCTTGTCCACTCGACCTTTCCCCAACATCTGATGCTGTGCATATGATTGAAGCACGGTTCCGAGTCTACGGGAACTTGAATACAGGGTGACGCCGAAGGCGGTAAGGGACTGATATCCTCCACCGCAAATGTTGTTCTACCGATCGACAGATTCTCTAAACACGGAACCATGAAACATATGAACGGGTCCAGATTATCGACACTGTAGAAACAGAGTGATTTTAATGTCCTGTTCAAGGGCACGCGGCTCTCTGCGAAATTCAAAACCACGGCCAAGGGATAGACTGCTCGGGCAATCAATCTATTCGACTGCATGATGCAATTGCCGATGGTGAGGTCGGTGAGTGTGCCAACTGAGAGTATTTTATGCATAGGTAAATTGTCGATCCCTAATATTTCCATGGTTTGAAGGTTCCCCGCTGGCGATTGAAGCTCAAGGAAACGTTTCAGAAGCATGCACAGGCCAAAGACTTCTCCGCGACATTCATTGTAATCCATATCAGCACGCCAAATTACTAATGAAAGGTGTCGCAGATGGGGAATGTGACTCGGTAGAGCGATAAGGGCAGCTGGTGTGAGTGAACCAGGACCATATGCAGCACGAGAATCGGTCCATGAATAACACGTAGCGTCAATGTGGTGGATGTAAGCGCCTAGGGATGGATTCGCATCAAGGACATGGGCTAGCTTTGTGATTCTCTCCCTGTCGACATCCACGTTGAGCTGAAAGCTGATGCAATTGAAGAGTTGCTGGCGGCAGATGGGAACAAAGGCTTTGCAGACTAGGCTGCAGTTTTGAAGGCCAGGCCGACTGTCAGCGACGCTGTCAATGATTACACAGAAGATTTCAATGGGAAACGTTGCGTTCTCCATGAAATGAGCGCAGATGCTGGGGAGTCAATGGGAGATGATGGTTAAATGCAAGTGCAACGTTTCAACGTCAGGTGTCAGGTTCAGTTTGATTCGGCCGCGTTGACGTTGATGGCAATTCACACGGCCACGGTCACTCCTCGACTACGGGAAACGCAACACAGAAATCAAGATGAATATTGAAAAGTGAGTTGTTTACTGTTTGCAAATTATAATTATGAGTTAATCATGATAAAGGTCATTTGCGGATTGAAATATGGAAGCCGCCACAGGCTCCATGATTTTTTGTTCTTATCCTTCAATTTCAAGGATCAAACTTACCTATTGGACGGTCTGACCTCGCTCATCATCCCACTCTATACAGGCTTCAGG
This sequence comes from Panaeolus cyanescens, assembly GCA_002938355.1. Lineage (NCBI taxonomy): Eukaryota > Fungi > Basidiomycota > Agaricomycetes > Agaricales > Panaeolus > Panaeolus cyanescens. Next base: position 7,937 of record NHTK01000954.1, read on the forward strand.
CTTCGAAATTCTAGCGGAAATGAGAAACAAAGGTAACACGTGCACCAAGCACGTATGATCGCAGTATAATGGCATTCGTCAAAAAGGGGTGCTATGGCCCTCTTTCGCCACACGTGTACGTCGTGACCAGAATAGGCGCCAGCCGTGACCCTTTCTTCATGACCCTTGTTATAACACTTCGTCCTGGCGCCACACCAGCCATCCCTTTATGGGTACCAGTGAGCCCTCATTGTCGTTCAAGCGCGTTGTCAGTACGAGCGCAAAATGTGGGCATCATCTGCCCTCAGGCTCATAGACGTTGGTGGGCTATAAAAGCCTGCAGTGCCCGCTTACAATTCTCATCTTCACCCCACCTGCCACATCGCACTATATCGCAACATACCGTGACCGATATCGTATATCACCATCAACCAACACTTCTCCACACCTTACACAATCCACAAGCTATCCAAACCTTGCATTGACTTCTCGAATCACAATGGAGCCCATGTACATGTTCCCCGCTGACGAAGAGTCCCGAGCTGGTCTCGTATTGAATGCTGCCAACGCCCCGCTCTTCTCCTACCCCTTGGGGCTCCAAACGGACGTCCCTGTACCCCAACCTGCCCAACCCCAGGCATTCTTCGATGGCAATGTCGAGATGAACGCCTCTCCCGAAGCGTGGTACGCTGTACAACATCCTGTCATGTATGATAACTTTGGCATGGGTAACGACTCACAGCTCAACCATTCTCAGGATCAAGTCTCCCAATGGCCTGCCAATGACAATATTGCGAGCAATGGTCAATGGCATGATCCCATGGGCGTTAATGTTGATGTTAATTATAACTATAACTATAACGTTAATGATCAAGTCCAGTACGACAATCAATGGTTGAATGTCAACGCCAATGAACATTACTTCCAGGACCAACAACACGTCAACTATGAACAGCCTTTCGCTGGGAATGCTCAAGCTCAGCTGGGGAATGTTGAGTATAACTATAGCAATCAAGTCCAGGACCAAAACCAATGGTATAACGTTAACGTCAACGAGCAATTGCCAGTGCATGCTCCCATCGACGATAACGTTAATTACAACAACAAAGTCCAGTATGGAAACCAATGGTTTGGATTTAACGCCAATGCATATCAAGATGGCTTTCAAGACCCGCAACTCGTCAACTATGAGCCTTACACTGCAGGTCAAATAAGAATGCCCTACTTTGTAGGCAACGTTTATGAGATGCCGACAACCCCGGACGAAGACGAAGACGACACAGGCTCAGCGCAGGAATCTGAATCTCCCCATACTCATCGGTACATCCTCCGAAGCAAAGGCCCCGCCCCTCCCCCCGAAGATTCAGATGATGAATCCGACTACTCTTCAGACGACGAAGAGCGCGATTCGTTCAGACCCGACCAAGAGCCGGATGCAGAAAACGAATCATCAGGCAACGCATACATCCGGTGCGAATGGCCTCGCACCGACGGCAGACCTTGCCATAAAATGCTATGGGTGCATCTCCCACCAAAGGGCACCAAACGCGTTGATGCGAAGGATCGTCAGCCTTCAAATAATGTGTACAAGCATCTTCTGGAATGTAAGTACCACGAGGATGTGAAGTGGGAGCTTTGGAAGCTCCCGTGTAAATTTGGTCCCGAGTGTCAGGGTTCGAGTGCGACGATGAAATGTGACGGTATCGGGAGACATGTTACCAGCACTGTAAGCCATCTCAATCGCTGGATTAAGTATGAGAAGAGTGTTGAGAGAGATGACAAGGGAGCGCCAACTGGGAAGATTAGGTTCACCAAGGTCCCGTTGGACATGGATGAAGTTGACTCGCACGACGAGGAGTTGCTGGAGAAGCATAAAGCTGCCAGGGATGTATTGTATAACCCTGTTCGCAAAGTTGCTGTTGAGCTCTGATCGTTCTCTTTCTTGTTCTATTGCGTGGCGATTTTTTCTTCTTTTTTTCTGTTCTTTTACTATCTATGCATATGTTCCATATGATCATGTTCTATGCGATCTTGACTCCACTGTACTATCCCATTACCGTTCCCGTAACATATGACTGCAGAATAAATAATAATTCCAAGCATCTAATTCGTTCATATCTGATTCAGTAAAGTTAAGAGAAACCAAAAATGAAATGTAAAAGTATGACATTAGTCCAACATTGAGCCAACAACGTTCAACACAATCTCACCCCGTTCAATGCGTGATCAATGAATCTAATATTCAAACCTTGCCCGCGCTCAATGAAACCAAAACACGCCTCTATAATTCGAATCTATGACTTTCGGTACATCCTAACGGGACACCCCATTCCACCATTTTTTTTCACCGATTCAAGTCTTTCATTCGCTTTTGAGAAATGGTATTTGATTTGGTCTTGAGGTTGATGACGTGGCACTCTTCGAGAGATAATACGAAGAAAACGAGGGTTTGGGAGGGTGGTGGGGTAAAATATATTAGTATAGACTCGAAAAGCGACAAAGTAAAGGGAAGTTACTAGTGGATGCGGTGCAGATAGTCTAGATCACTTCACATATTAATAATCGTCCTGCTCCAGTTTAACCTTCAAATCCAACCCAAGTGACGAATGTCCCATCAAGGACGACAACGGCTCATCCCAAAGATGCTTGAAAGTATCGATCAAAACCGATGATTTGTCAACAGCATTCGTCGAGTGAAATTTGATCCCAATGGTCACTTTGTTGAGATTCGGAAAGTTTGATTGGTTGGAGAGGTTATCCGCGAGCCTTCGCCACTCGGAAAGGCTGAGGCTTGGAGCGAAGTTGGTGTTATCGTCGGGCTGCTGATTCGGAAATGGAAATGGGTAGGAAAGAGAGAGAGAGACGGATTCGAGCATGCTCCTTCCTTGGATGGCTGCGAGCGCGTTGCATACGGCCTCTGGTATATCTTCGTTGTACTCATTCCCTGCACGCTGTACAGTGAACATCTTCAGCGATGCGCCAAACCTTACCATCAGGTCCCGAAACGCAAGAGGATCTCGCTTGAAAGCGAATTCTTTAGTCATAAAGGTAAGGACAAGTTTAAGCAAAACGGCCTGAACAAAAAAAAAGAACAACGCACGATCGCGAAGATGTATCTCAGATAACGTTTTGACGTTGATGTTGTCGAGCAAAACATGGCCTCCTGTATACCCACCCTCCATTGTCAAAACATTCAGTACTGGGAATGCCTTTTTTCCTGCCGCTGCTGCAAAACAGGACAGCCTTGACCAGTCAACGTCTCCCCAGCATCGCAAGCTGCGCAGATGATTGAAACTTGGTTCTACAGGAGCGAACCGTGACAAGGGCGATAAGGGTGTCGTATCCGCAAATGTTGTTTTACCAATCGATAGGTTCTCTAAGCCCGAAATGAAGAAAAACATGGAAGAGTCCAAGTTTTTGACGCTAAAGAAATACAGTGATTTTAATGTCCCGTTCAAAGGTATGCGCAGCTCTGGAGGATCCAAGGTTGAGGGCGCGGGGGTATGGATACTCGGCACATTTGGCACATTCGACTGCACGTTGCAATTGCTGATGGTGAGGTCGGTGAGTGAGTTAACTGATAGGATGTCAAACATGGGTAAGTCGTCGATTCCTGCGAGTTGGATCGTTTGGAGGCTCTCTGTTTGCAATTGAAGCTGAAGGAAATGGTCCAGAAGCATACACAGGCCGAAGACCTCTGTACGACACCGACTGTAATCCATGCCACCACGCCAGGCTAGTAGCGAAAGGTGTCGTAAGTGGGGTATATGACTTGGAAGAGCGGTAAGCACAGTGGGTGTCAGCGCACCAGGACCATATGCGTTACGATAATCGGCCCCTGAATGACATGAAGCTCTAAGGCGCTGGATATACGAGCCTATGGATGGATCCCTGTCAAGAAAGTGGGCTAGTTTTGCGATTCTCTCCCTAGTAACATCAAGTGTGAATCGAAGGCTGACGCAATTGAAGAGATGGTGGCGGCATATAGGAACGAAGGCTTTGCAGACTAAACTGCACCGTTGAAGGTTGGGTCGATGTTTGGCAAGATTATCGATGATTAAACAAAATATTTCTATGGGAAACGTCGCGTTTTCCATGAGATGATGATGCGGGTGCTTGTCGATGACTGCGCAGATGATGGTTAACGTGAAGATGTTTGAATTCAAGTTGACGTTGATGTTGATGGCACGGCGAGTTAAGCACTTCACACGATCACGATATTGCTGGATGTAGGGCCTTGGAGCTTGAAGCTTGAAGCTTAAGCTTGAAGCCTGAAGCCTGAACCTTGGCTGAACCGATGGATATGGGCAACCAGAGGGGGCGCCAGAGAGAATATAGGAGCGTTTATTGTCCCCAATACTAGTGTGTCAGCGGCCTCCGACAATATGATAACTTCATAAGCTGACAATAGTATAAACGAGATCCTACAGGGTCCTTGTAATATGCTACGCATACCGATACTTATTACTACATGGTACAATCTCATTATGATTACCGAACCCAAATATTGTGCTTTTGCTCGAAATCAACCTTTAAATCCAAGACAAGCGAAGAATGATGTATCAAAAGGGAGAGGTGATCATTCCAAAGACGTTTGACATCCCTGATCACCATCGACGAGTCGTCTAAAGCCTCGGTTGTGTAAAAGGTGACTCTAATGGACACCCGTTTCAGGAATGGAAATTTAAATCTGTTGGAGAGGATGACAGCTCATCTGCTCCACTGGGATAGGCTCGGGGTGAAAAAAACCAGGATTTGGGATTGAGTATGAAACGGAGAGCGAGATATATTCGAGCACACCCGGGAAATGATTTAGAAGCATACACGCGCCGAAGACTTCCGTGCAGTGTTTGTCGTACTCCATACCACCATCCCAGACTATTAATGAAAAACGTTTCAGACGGGGTATATTCCTGGGAAGAGCAGTGAGCAAAGCCTGGGTCGAGGCATCAAGGTCATCCGATCTTGTCAGTGCACCAGAATCGGTCGGTGAATAGCATTGAGCTTGAAGGTGCTGGATGTGGCAACCTATAGACGGATTCCGATCAAGAATATGAGCCAGTTTTTTTATTTTCTCCCTCTTAAGTTTGGTATAAAATGGAAGGGCAACGAAACCAAAGAGATGCTGGCGGCATATTGGAACGAAGCGTTGTGCCCTTTGATGCGTTGGATTTTAAATACAATTTCAACTGTAATTTACGAGTATAATGATAGAGCACTACATACAACGCAAGTTGTATTCTTCTTCTCTCCCTTTCTTTGCTGCTTTGTTTTGGGTAGATCAATTCTACTGCGTGAGGTGCTGGCATAAATTCCCCTGTCATCTTCTGAGCAACACATCCCGTTTGTGAATTTCCTCCCAGCAAATCCCTCCCAGCTCACCGGTTCCTTTACTTTGACGAAGCTTCTATTTCTCGAGCTCTATTTTCTACTATCCCGCAATGCCCATTTCATCCAGACATTGCACCCACGACTCTCCTCAACCGCACATCGAGACCACCCCTATCTCCCAAGATTTTCAATATATCTATGGCCTCGACCAACATATTTTAGTAGCCCTCAATGGAGCCCCTGACTTAGCTTCTCCGTCATATGCGGAGATAGAGGCATTGGGGTTGACTCACGTCATAAAGATTCGACATGATGTAGATGACGAGGCGTGCAAAGCTGGGGATGTTTGCAGTCGACGCGATGATCAGACGGGTGTGGAGATTCTCACATTGGTCGTGAGTCGTCCTCAGTCGGTCGTGGGTCGAGGTGAGCGATTCGTTCTCCCAGTTCATATATACTGCCTACTTATTCTCTAATGATTGTAGGTCAAATGGCCCTTGCACCTCGGCAACTGGCTGCAGCGCGTGACTTTTTGGAGCTGGCATTACCTTTCCAACAGCAACGAAGATCGTCAACTCAATATCCAAGCCCAATTCACCATTCTATCAAGGGAAAGGAGGGGACTGCAAGAGTATTGATCGTGGCACAAGGGTATTATAATTGTGCTTGCCAGTACTCATATTGTGGGCCACAAACGCTGACTCAAGCGGCTCCGAGCCAATATCCAAATTGTCACCCAGGCTCCTGCGCTTCGAATCCGGGCACGCCGGCGCCTTCGAACGTCATGGCCGTCGTAATTTGTTACTTCTCATATATCAGAGATATATCACCATGGGAGTATATGAGGACGCAGGAGGACAAAATGCGGACTAAGGTGGTGTATAATAGAGCTAATACGTTGCAAACTCCATCCGCCCTAGGGGACCAGATTCGAGGTGATGTGTACGCCTGTGAACAATCTTTGTCGCAGTTGGCTTTGAGCGATAGCCACATGAAGATGGACGGTTCACAAGGTTCTCAGGCAACATCCAATGTCCAACGTGAATCGCAGCGGAATGAACTCGAGGAAGGTCATCAAAGGGAATATAATTCGTACGTGCTGGCATGCCCAAGGCCAGCTCCAAAGTACCTCCAACATCGGCCAGCACCATTATCGACTTCGCCCAGCACTTCTAGCGTACCCTGTAAAGGGGATAATGAGATTCAAAATGAGGACCACTCAGAGCGTTGCGTTGCGCTACCCGGTTGGGTGAATCATGTGTATGTGGAGTTTTGGATGACTTGGTTGAGGCAGGTGGATGTTGATGTCATTCGCGCGGGAATAATTGGGGATGGAAGGGATCCAGAGCTTGTTCGAGTGCTTTCTAAATGTGGGGTTGAAGAGTGTCCTTAGTTCTAATAGGTCATACTGGGAATAGTGTTAGTCTCGTTTCCCGACAGTGTACGATATCATTTGTGGATTACTTAGAACGGTTTCATTACTTTCAAAGGATATTATATTTAAATTTGTCAGAGATGAAATAGCTGGTAGTTGAAGGTATTAAAATGTGTACTACGGTACGGTATTGAACATATCATACAGATGTCATGGGAGGAAAAGATGAATAAAATAAAAGTCCGTAATTCGCGCCTTTAATACGACGTTTCAGACGCTTCACGAAGCCCTAAAGACTCCTGCAAGATCATGTCAGAAGGACTGAGACCCAACTTAAAGCTCTCGTAGCTTCGATTCAGCCAACCAAGAGGAACTCGTGAATCCCTGTGGCGAACACAAAGCTCGAAGTCACATTCAACACGAGGAAGAAGCTGCTTCGCAGTCTCCTCAAATAACAGGAGATGGCGACGAACAACCTCGAAGCGGGTATCTGATAAGGTACCATCGCGGGTCGTGAGATGGAGGCCCATTGTGATGTGTCGCAGATTCATGCTCTTCCTTTCAATCAGTGGCATCGATGCAGGAATTATTTTGTCAAATTCTGCGCAAAGCTCAGTGATATATGCTCCCATCACCCATGGCCCGAGAGACGGGTTTTTCTCGACATAATCAACCCTTGGGATGTATATCTCCATATTTTCGAGAGATTTAATTCGTTTCTGGACGTGGAAATATTGAAGCACTGATTTCGGTGACTTGTACATCTTGCTAAGCCCGGAGAAGAGGTCCGGTTTGGCATACCCTAAAACAAACAAAGAAGATTAATCCAGTGAATTATACATCACCAAACGGAACACTTACATGAAGACTGATCGAGCACTAATGTTTTCAATCTGTTCATTTCCAGACTCGAGAACTGTGCATCATCCTGTTTGTCATCCCCCAACCATGCAACGGATGAATACACATCTTTCCCAGGTGCCACAGGCATCGTGTCTGGCTCGTCTTTGATGTCCAAATGAATCAATGCGGGAAACAGCACCTTTTTCGCCCTGGATGCCTCTTCGACTTTGAACATCTTATGGAAAGTACCCAGATCTCCCCGAAATTTCAACGTTTCTAGTGAATCCCACACCAATGGGGGTTGCGACCTCCACTCGGCATTACGGTTACTATCAGGACCATTGATTAGCGGAAAGAGGGCATTATCGTAGATGCTCATATCTATGGTGAGGCTTCGCAGCTTTGGAAGATAACGAAGGAGTGGGAGAAAATGAACCTTGGCGCCTATAGAAGTGAGGCTTCGGAGGTTATATCCAACGGATGGGTTCACCAGTACTGGGTCTTCTTCAAGCGGGGCGAATGTGACTCCTCGAAGAACGAGTGTGTGCAGTGATGGGTTCGAAAGGAGGGCATGAACGGGGACATTGTCGAAGTGGTTCACAGAGATTGTTGACAGGGCATTCAGGGATAAGTAATGTGTCACAAACTTGAGCATGGTGGGGTCATCAGACCAGGGCCTTGTCTGCATAGGGCTGACCTCGCCAAAAGGCTCAATGATAGCGTTCGCGTCGGCACGGCTTGTAGAAGTAAGACGTAGGGTTGATAGGTTGGGAAGGTCGAATGCCCCGATGACTTCCAGGTCTGGCGCTCGACTTGGTTCAAGTTTTGGGTCCTTCAGCTTCCATTGCACACTGCGAATGCATTCTCGGATAGTGATACCTCCATCACCATTCCTTTCATCCATAAGCTTTCTGATCTCGTTAGACCGCGAAAGGGTAACCGATTCGTTGCTAAACCCTAGAGCTATCGTATGAAATACCAGCTGCTTGATGACGACGGAATAGTCTTTGCAGACAAGTCTCAGAGCAAGGAGCTCGCGGAGAAAGGAAGTGCATGCGAGTTTTTCATCTTTTGGCTCGAGGGCAGAGGAGACACAGTTGCAAGAACGGGAGGAACATGGGGTCTTCGGGACGGCTTCAAAGACTTTCCAGAGAATATCAAGTGGTAAAGTAGTAGCAGACATCGCTTTGTGACAAGTTCTTCAGAGTTCTAGTAAAGCAAAGCGAAGGAGAGGGGAATATGGGAAATAGATAGGAGACCTGTCATTTTATACCCTGGAAATGGCCAATGCGAGGTCTGCATGGGCTGCATTTGTGGAACAGAAACAATGCGTTGCTCCCCCCTTTGTTGAGAAGATGGGCTGAGGCGCGCGCCTGGACGGGACCCTCAGCCTGTATTGGTTGTCGACATTAAACGCCCTTTATCGAAATTGGGTCACAAATCAAACCCCTTTAATGACGTCCCGCGTTACAGCGCTGAGTCTCCGATCTCGTTCCTAAAATGGGCGCTTTTGTTACTGGAGAGTTAACACAATAGATGCAAAAGCCCAAAGGGGTTGAATTGTATTTAGTAATTCTAATGATTTGCGGTGCAATTATCAAGATGAGCGTGTTTAAACATAGATGGTGGGAGCTTGCTTGTTCGAGGCGATTTTGCAAGAACTCGGGACCCAGAAATGTATATTTGGACTTGTATGTCATTGGCTTTGAGAACTCCGACCATTTGTCAGCCGAACTTCACTGCGCCGCATCCGTGTTTCCCCGCTCCTCCCGTTTATCCTTTCCCATAATGTCGCTGCGCCAGCGTTGCGCAGCTCTACGATGAACGTTGAATTCCCGTTCCTATTTTCCAATATAATTCTTCTTTATTTTTCTGAATATCAACGTCTGAGGTTTCTCCCTATCATCAATTCCTCAAGAAGCGTCAAATACTGTACAATATTATACAAGGGGCTACTCTACAATGCCATGGATATGTGGGGTGTCATGAGAATGCTAATGGTATGTGTAATCTACAGTGTCAATGATGGAGAGGACTAAGTGTTCAATAGAAAGCAAATAGAAAGCGAAGTACGTGCCCAGACCAGCTTGATATCAAGAATATCATGAATTTCGTGATCAATCGTTAGTTGAACCGCGCTCAATGCGCTTGTCGTCCAGCCCGTGTGTGCAAAATCCAGACGTCCCGCTCAGTAGAGCTTGGCTCAAGTCCAGCCCAGATTCCGTGTGACCGCAGATACGACAAACGCGCCATTGCTTGGTTGTAGCTTGACGAGCTGTAATACAAGCTTTGGTTGTCCGTTCTCCACAGCCGAGAGGAGTTCTCAGTTGGGTAGGAAGATTGGGCCTGGTGAGCTTCCAGGATCGCATGACATTCCTGTTTCGCCCTTGACCAGGCATCGTAGCATGCCTTTAGGACCTCCCAGACCGTAATATACCCGACACCAGCGACACCCCTACCCATTGGAGGCGATAGAACGATGACAACTGGATGTTCTACCCCAGTTATCCTGACCGTAAAGGAAGTCAGCTGCGTTGGCGACAGTGCCGGTGCACTGTACCAGGCGTAGTCAGGTGCATGCGGATTCACCATAGAAGAAGACAACGACGCCCTATCTGGCCTCTTATTGAGGTCATAGTTGATGCATGGCGCTGAAGAGTATCGTAGTGAGTAATTCACAGCGACAGTTTCTGATGTTATAAGGGGAAGGGGGACATTGCTCATGACGATGGAGGTGGGCATTGACGTTGTACTCAGGTGGTATGATTGGTGTGAATGGGAGGTGGTTGTCTCGCGATGCCTATGAAGGTGAGCACCGCTTCTGCGGCTGGATTCTCTGTAATAACGATCCATCTTTGTTGTTTTGTAGGACCGTCAGACGAGGGTCTAGCTTACTAGAACCTCGCGTCTGTTAAGTGGAGTGGAAGATATGCTAGGACGCGTTGCCCGCTGCGGACACTATCCGCTGGCTTGGTGGTTCTGATTGTGTTGGTGAACTTGGGGAGATGAGAATGGGGTCCAAGGTCAGTTAATTATCTACCTTTTATCTTTATTACCCATATACCTTTTCGGTTTACTAGTACCTGACTCATAACGAGTGTAACCGGCAAGCTTTTTTTGAATCCACATACCGGTTACTACTACCAAGCCTGCCCGTGTTTTTAGCGTTTTGGCATTGCTAGTGGCTTGTAATCTTTTGCCTGTGCCCATTTCTCTATGCCCCTATACTGATGAAATTGACAGCATCGGTGACACCGTTGATGAAACATGGAGTTCAAACGATGTGGATCTGACACGACAATTTTGGGGATATTTTCGAGATCGACGTCTACAATCACGATCTACATCGCGTCGCATGTCACTCAGAACGCTATTATAACGCTCTATGCAAGCTCTCATCGCAGTGGTCTTCGTTGCCACGAGGACCCACACTGCCTGCGGGTCTGAAGACACGGTGCGGTTCCGAATACATAGTCACGTGATATTCTCATGGACGGTCCGCTGAACTTCGCCTTTCGCTTTATTTCATACCACTTTCGTGAAGCAAATCCTAGGCATAAATAGGTATGACAATCACGAGTAGTTGAATTCACGTTGGAGGATAAAATGATCGTAATATCTCAATCTTCAGTACCTCCGTTGGCGGAGAACATCTGTACCCTGTCCAAGTTTTAGGGTTGGGGCACCATTGGTTGACTGTTCAAGTGTGCTTAGAGCGGCGATTCATGTCGTGACGTATGTCAACACATTGTCGAACACAGCACCAAGATAATGGGTTATGTCACATCTAGGCACCCTCGAAGCAGATAATTATGCAGCCCTTCTCGTCGCTTAGTACCAGCCATGGTACATCGGTACGGGTGGGTAGCCATTCCGCTCCAAGCGATCCCAATGCTTATTCATATCTGGGTCATGGACTTTCCTTCCCCGAGTAATTTTTCTTTCAATTTTCTTTGCCTCGAGGCCCGTCGTTAGGATACAGTCTACATGTTTTCATAACATGCAAAAAGCGTCCGACATAGATTGTGTGGAAGGGTTTTCGTCCCCATACATTCCATTAATATTAACCTCCGTCCGAGAAGCTTTGATGCTCAGATGGCTGCTTAGTGAGTTGGCAACGATTAACATAGAGCTGACGCTCCATCATGGAATGCGATATTTTTAGATGACAGGTTATAGGGGTGAGACGTTGGACATAATCGGTATGTGTGCAGTGTTTCCCCGTTTTGATTCCAGCTCTATGGGTACTGAGAAGTACTTCATTCACATAATCTGCCAAGAAATGAAAGATACTCCAGAAGGTCTAAATTTGGACCATGTGTTCATCGTAGTATGAGGAGAATTAATCCGCGGGGTAATCGCGAGGCAGTGCCCTTCAAACGGGCCGTGCTTCTTTGAAAGCCGCAGTGAGATGTAAGCATCATCGCAGATAAAATAACATATACAGCTGCGTCAGCCAAGAGGACTTTCTGTCTGGAATATTTGAGAATGGAAACCAACTGCAACTCTGACAGGTGGACATATAAGGGCGTAGGGCTCTACCAGCACTTGGAAGAGCAATGACGGCTTGCCCGAGACCCAAACCTGTGGACGACTTATCCCCTGCTGAGGCTGAGTCACAGCTTCTGAAATGCAAAAAAAAAGACCTTTCCGCCATGGCTGACAGAGCGCTCAGGTTCTTCAAGTTGGGTAATGAGAAATTTACGCCTTTGAATCGTCTTACTAAGGGTCCTTATTTCCGTGCGGGTCCCGAGCGCTTTCGTTGAACGGGTAATGTCGATCCGGTGCGCCATATCCGTCGAACGGATCAGAGTGGAATGTTTCGAGGTGCTGTGATGTTCTTGATATCAATAGCCTACGGGTCCACGCTATGCGTGTATTGAAGCAATCATCGACATAAATGACTCCTAGCAGTGATTCTAATCTCAAACGGATCAACCTTGAGTCAGTAGCAACAATCGTGAACGCCCCGAAAGGACCGTTGGCGATGTTGAAATAATATTGGAATGAGTATTCAGTATAAGCAACGAACGCAAAATACAATACAAAAGGTAGCTTTCAAGGTTATCCATGAATTGGCAGTTCAAACCTATACGCTTGGGGGTAGTCGAGTCAAGTGAACTCGGTTGTTAGTGTCTTGAATTTGAATGCTATACGCGAAGAAGGTGCGCAAATTGACAGACAAGAAAATATCTCAACGCTCCGAACCCGGACAGTTTGTGAAATATGGTGAAAGCAATGCTACATGTCTCTTTACACGACGAAACGCTAATAATCTATACAAAGCATATGAATAATCCACGACACATTACTAAATACCAACTCTCGTCTCCGCGATGGAATGCTCCCAAAGTTTTTCCTGTGCACCGCTCTGGGCAGGGAATGCGTACACCCCTATTTCGTCTCCATACTGATCCCTCCTGTTAACCCCAGGCCTTCCGTAAACGAGTGCATGAAACATGTACTCAGCACATACATCGGGGGACGTTGTGACCATCCACAGTAGTGGTTGCATGAAGAACCCAATGATCTTGGCAACAGGGTATACAAGCGGGTTGTAAGAACCTGACATGCCCATGTTGGTGTTGACGAAGCCAGGATAGATATGTGTGAATGCGATGGATTCGTTGCGACGAGCAAATTCCTGTGAAAGTGGGATCAGCAGGCGTTAAATACATACTAATATGAGCACAGTTTTTGCACTTACCGCTACCATCAAGTCATTATAGGAAATACTCTCCGTCATGGCCTTGAGCCCGCTATATCCTTTCTTCAGCCCCAAGTCCTCCACGTCTACCTGTCCCCATCCCTGTCCAGCACCAAGGATTGACAACACGTTTGCACTTTCACCTTTGGCTTTTGCTTTCTTCAACAACGGCATGAGGTCATACGTCAACCTGAACCGTGCGTAGTATCGCGAAGCCAATTTCTTGTCGATCCCTTCCTCAGTTTCCTCCCGTCCTAAGAACCCAAATACGCCTGCTGAATGAACGAGATAGTTGATTTTGGGAAGTTTAGAAAGCAAGGTGGAAGCAAGGGAGGCGGCGTTTTTCATAAGGGTAAGATCACATTTGATGAATTCATAGGTATATTTGACCTCAGCATCCTCGTTGTTGCTGGGGTGTGGATGCAGGGTCTTGATGATATCCTCTGCGGCAGCCTCATTCCGTCCAACAAGGACAATGTGCGCACGTCCCCGTAGATATTTCGCGAAAAGCTGAGTTAGAGCCCTACCGATGCCAGATGTAGCGCCTGTTATAACGACGACGGGTGTAAAAGATGGGTTAAAAGCAGCATTGTCTGATTTGGTACGTTCCAGAGAGGGCATGGCGTCGGTGGAATTTTGACTTTTCAATGTGTTACAAGGTATAAAATGGTATTAAGCTGGACCCAAAGTGGCGCAGAAGATCGTAGAAAAGGTTATTCAACGTTTTTGAGGAGGGTATTCAAGCCTGTGAGCAGCGACTGAAGTTTGGATACTGGGATGATGGTCGTATTTGAACAAGGGATGAATGACGCAGCTCTCTCAACATTCATGCCGAACAGGTAATGTCTCACCAGGTACAAGGGAGCGTGGGTATGATATGTGTAAACGTGTGAAGATGATGGTATGACAATGTTCAAATGTCATGATGAACGTGTTCCTCATTTCTGAAAGGGGTCGCGCTTCCCTGAGATTTGTTCTAGCCTCACCTGATCATCACACGCACGTCAGTTTCTGGACTACGTTAAACCCCCCCCCTTTGGTAAGTCAACTAGACTACAAACCCTTTAGTTTTCGATACTGCCAATAAATCTTTGAAATATGTCGATTTCGGGAAACAGCAAAGGTTTCCCTTTTGTAGAGATATTTGAGAAGTAGATAAGGTAGATAAGACAGTGCGCGATGTGATATCGATAAGTTCGATATCACTGCCGACTGTCCCATCGTTCGGCATCATGCCACTTTGATGGGCGCCCATGTCCCTCCTCTGTCCCGCCTTTGCGCGCCTCCCAAACCTCGCGCTCACTGTTCCACTCGTCGTAGACTCATTAAATAATTAATTCCATGTATTCATTCGTTATATAGCATGTAGGGCATGACAATACATCTTATTCATTGCAAATATACATAGTAAGGTAATATTTTAGATATGAAGGACAATGAGGAGCATGGTATGCTCACTGTAGAGGGGCGGGGAGGAGGGCGGGGAGGAGGCGGGGAAGCATAAAGCACCCCCCCTCACCTGCCACATCATCATGGGTTGACGTGGGTATTCGGTTACCAAGATGTACCCTTGATGCATGTCCAGCTGGCATGTCATACTTGGGACCCTTAGAGCCCATCAAAGACTCATGTCAAACGTCAGATCAATGAACAAGGCACATATTTGATACGAAGCAACAACAACAACATCATCTAATATTCTAGAAGTAAAAAAATATAGGCGGCTAAGTCGGCCGCGCATTCTCCTTGCCTTTGNACTTGGGACCCTTAGAGCCCATCAAAGACTCATGTCAAACGTCAAGCCTGAGAGCCTGAGAGCGGTTCCACGGTCCCTTTCGATCCTCGAAAGTATTGCGCAATTCCATCGCAATGCCAGGTGGATTGCAATAGATTCTGTGATAATAAGTCATTTGTTCGTCTTAAAATTCATCTGCCACCCCACCTACCAAATGAGCAAACAGAGTGTATCTCGAGGCGTACGAGGAACTGTCCTCCCTGATTTCAAAGCCAATGCCCTGAATACAAACCCTTCAGGGAAGCGACCCAACAGTCCCGAGAGACCCTTGATGGGCCTCAATGCGCTTAACCAGAATCGTAGCGTGATGGAAAAGCGACGTAAAGTTATTGAAAATGGTACGAGTCCTTTGGTTAGCGCCTTTAGCGCTCACTCTAGAGCTGAAGAAATCTCTAGAAATGATGGAAGATCAGAAGGATATTTTGAAGGCCGTCCATGGAAAGCCAGGTGACGAGGAAGCAAGCCAAGAGCTAGACCCTGGCAGCGCCCATGACATCGACCCGAATGACAGCCAATGGGTTGATGTTAATGACGAAATGGACCCTGTGTCCGTTGCCGCGATTGTTGATGCCGCCGTTGTTGACCCTAAGTGAGAGAATACCTAATTCACAGCACTGTAGAGTGCTGACAATTTCCAATGCTATTAGGTGGTCCCAGCGCTATGTTCGTGATACTCGTACCTGGAAACAGAGGTCAACCCGCGTTCAGAAAAACTGGGCCCCACAACTTGAGGAACTCACAAAAGCGTACCTACAATGGAGCTATCCCGAACCAAGCAAGCCTCAGGTACCATCCCACGATGACCCCAATGCAATGGAGACGGACCAGACGGACCCGAACAATGAACAAGATGAGCGACAATACAATTTCGAGATCGCTGCCGTGAACCTTTACACCTTAGAGACCAAGGTTACTGTTGAACGTGGCGCTGATCAGACGACGTTGACTGCACTGATGCTTGCTGGATACATTGGAAACTCACCCATTAATCCTTCCATTGCTCTGTCTATCAAGACACTACAACTCTACCTTACTATTCGTCAACGAAAGCCATCCTTTAGCTTCGAGGCAATGGCCAAAGTATTATGTGACCTGTACCAGGTATGTTATTTTGGTGCTATTCAACCCTGATAAATTAAATTCCGACAAACCGGTACAGATCCCGTACCGCCGTCATTGGCGTTCTGCGTTGGCAGATGCATTTGACGTCTTCCTCGCCATCAAACGTAACGTCGACAGACTAGTGCAAAAGGAGCTCGGAAGGGACGTGGAGAATTGGAGAGTCCTCCATGCATGCCCTCCGTGTATGTATGAGGTGAGTTTCATTTGGCATATAATCTGTAGCACAAACTAATGTTAGCGGCGTGAACAGCTGGAGGGAGAGACACCTCTCAAATATCGCGTTCTGATGGCAATTGATGGAAATGACTCAACGAAGCGAATGGGAACCGTTGGAGTTCGTCAAGTAGCCGATGTTCGGGTTTACGAATGCGACTACTTTATCCCAACCGAAGAGGTGGACCGATGGACCCTGGCTGATGTTCGAGCAAGCAAAGGCCCTGAGGTGCCAAACGAAAGCAATGATGATGACGGGTTGTGGGACGATGACGAAACAAGCGCTGATCCAAGTAATGACGAGAAGATACCGAATCCCTTGTCCGATGGGGTGGATGCCAAAGTCTCAGAATGCGTACGCAACTGGAAAGCCGCGCAAACGGACTCGAAAAAACGAGCGATGGGAATGTTTGAAGAGACAGGTTGGTTTGCAGGTGGTTGTCGTCACGGACTAATTTTCTGGGTGGCTGATATGATACGCAGTGGAGAACAGTAAGTATAATGAATGATGCAGATAAGATATACCCCACACTTACCACAATGCCAGGGCCAAATATGCATTATCGTTCATCAACCGTGCCCTTAGCACACTTGGCCCTCGATTGCTTATTGGGTATGATATAGGTTGCAGTTTTCAGAAGACGATCCTGTCCACGATACTCGGAGATAAGTTCCTCGAAAGCGGGAGCCGATGTTGTGTCAACGCCTACCATGGCTATGCGCACAATTTCCCATGCCAAACAGCCAATCACCCAAACAATATTGAAGGTTGTGGTCTCGAGGATCTGGAAACGATGGAGAGGTTTTTTTCATTATCCAATGCATTGGCGTCAGTGATCAGGTATGCATCTCGCTTCCGACGTCGTCAGCTACTCCACCTCTTTTTACAACAAAACGACATGGACAAGTATGCGGCGCTGGGCTTAATGCTTCGGAACAACTACAAACAGGCCCTTGATATCATCAAGGAACAGGTCCCTGTGCTGGAAAGTGTACTTACGCAACTTGGAATCACTACCGACAATCTCGATCAGTGGCAAGAAGAACAAGCCAAGTACTTTGCCACGCTAGGGAAGGAACCGGATGAAAATGTATTCCGAGTAACATACGTTGAACTTTTGAAAGAATTACAGGAAGCAGAGTAAGTGAGATCTATCTTACGCTGATTTGACTTGACACATTAAAAATAGACAAGCCGTAACCGCCAAGAATCGCGGCTTTCTGAATGCGGCTCCGGACGACTATGACATCAATGCAGGGGGCAAGACATACGGTACAGAGCTCTCTGAAACCCGTCGCCTGGAGTCTCAGAGGAAGCACGCCCGTGACAAGAGAGATAGACTGGAAATCGAGGTCCTTGAAATGGAGCAGCGTCTGGGAATCGCAAATCGGTGGAACCCTTCCATGCAGGAGTACACTGATACGGTGAAGTACATTTCAGAGCGCAAGTATCATCGGGCTCTTGATAAACTTCAAAAGCTCGTGGTCCAGCGTCTGTTTGAACTGCATCGCCTCCATATGAATGGAGTCGGTAAGGGTGCCTGCCTCCATTCAATCATGACACGCAACCTAATCCAATCTGACAGGTTATCGTGCCCGATCGCTTCTCGCCAAAGCGATGAAATCTCGATCCAGGGCTATCCAGAATGCTGTTAATCAATTTAATCAAGCCGCTCAGCAACTCCAGCCTCCGCGAAAGCCAATTGATTGGCACCAACTAGCGAAGTACAACTTTGTAGAAGAGTTCAATTTATTGCGACACTCTTCTCGAGATATCCGCGAAGAGAAATGGTCCAACGACGGAGTGCGTGAAGCAATGAAATTGCATCAGCGCATCAAACGGGCACGGGAAGAGCTTCTGCGTCTAAATGTTGAGGTCAGTAGGCTTTACACATCGATCGCAGACGAGAAGCAGGTCTTTTCGAAGGCATTGGACAGACTTTCGGAAGGTAACAAGGCCCAGGAATATGGCGCAGTGGAAGTGTATTGCAATCGACGAACGCGAGTCAACAATGTCATCATGGGTTATCTTATCGAAATTCAACAGCTTGACGGATATACGGGTCCAAAATCGCTGTTGGGAAAAAGGAAGGGCGCTGTGGATGATTTGATTGAGCAACACACGGAGAACAATGAAATTAACATTGGTGATGACAGCGATGTGGACAACGATAGTGACGACGATGCAATGGTTCAAGTAGGAGGTATTGTAGATTTCATTGCAGACCTTTCCGTTCTTTAGTTTCGAAGCACCTTAGTTTAATTGTATCACTTATGCTCTTAGAATCTCACGTCTTTGTATCCCATTCAATTGCAAATGACAATCTTGAGAACATTGTTGTACAAGGTCATATGGTACACTGAGTCCGAAACCGTGTTGGCACATGAACATGAGTTCGACATGTGTTCGGTTTCTTCACACACCTTCTTTCCCTCCTCCCACCATCTATCACCTTCATCCTGCCGCTTTTCTCTTTTCTTCATCGTTCATTCACCATGCCGGTTGAGTTCATAATTGTTGGAGGTGAAAGCTCTGGATTTGTGGCAAGTTTTAAGTATTTGTAAGTACTTTTCAATCTTTGTTGAAGTTGAGTTGATAATGCTGATAATGCTGCGGTTAGGCCATCATTTGCCCCTCAAGGCCCACCTCTTCCATTCTCTATTGAGTATTCGACGGAGCGGGACTCTTTTGAGGAAATTGAACCACTCATTCGTATTTTGTTGAAGTCAGGCAATGGTATGTCGTCTGCAAACCGTGAAGAATTCACGCGCAACGTTGTTTCCGAGGCTAAACCCTTGAGAAACACAATCTGGATGCATCGTTCTGGGTGGTACAGTCTACTCAACAGCCCCAAGACTCGAAAAATGATATCTTTTGACTACGAGTAAGTTTATTTCTTATTTTTCATGGCCGTTTTGCTGATCTGTCTTGTGTAGCACCATATCCGCCCTAATCAATGATATATCCGATCCGTCCCACTTTCACCTTCGCAAATGCCCTGACATTGTTTCAGCGGTTGTCTGGATGATTGCAGGTGGTAACAAGAATCTGCAGAGCTGGAACCTGCACGAATGGTGCATCGACAAGTCGTCCAAAACGGCCCCAAGGCCGTCCTCGTCATTTACTCGCCCCTTCCCTTTCGCAGCGACTCTTCCCTCGTCAGCGCCTTCGTCGTCCAAGAAGCCATCCAATAACGTCGCCGAGCAGCTAAAGAACATTACACTGGATGAGAATATTTTTCAAAGTGTGTATTTCATCAAGTATCTTGTTGATCATCTCACTGACTACATACATGACTTCTTTTTTTTAGATTCTACATCTATAACCGTTCGTTCAACCCCCAAAAAAACAAAGAAGAACATCCCCCAGCTCCCTACCGTCTCGCCTTCGTCATCTAGCCGTTCTGGTGCAACGTCACACCATAGTCTTGCCACTCTCCTCTCACCACCCACTCTTCCTCATCAACATCTTGATCCACCATTTCGCTTATCTGACATCCAACTCGTATCCAACGGCGTTATACAGCGCCTCACAAGGTCTCCCATCGTCTGCTTACTTCGTCGCCGTTTCCACGATCAAGCCCAATCCCCTCCATACAACGTTGAAGTAGTAGCAGCCCATGGAAGAGCTCAGGTCAGAGAGCTGGGTTTATCATCCTCTATCCGGCCAGTCTCCTCTCTTCACCCTCTGGTGGAGCTTTATCTTCATTCTCAAGGGTGGGAATCCGCTTTCATTAGGTCGTTGGAGACAGTGGCGAGACTTGAACCACCGTTGGAGCCGTTTGTTGCCACATTAGGGGACATGGGTATGCCGCTTGCAGAAGCCACTTTTCTGTGGCACTTGATTGCTGCTCAGCAGAGACATTGGTAGTGTAACATGCTTTTCTTACTGTTCGTTGCTGACCTGTATTTTTTTTTAGATTTTTACGACGCTCCTCGCCATAAAACCCTCCTCTGAACCCCCTGTAACATATGTACCATTCCATCACGTGATCACACCACTTATATTTAAATGTCGGTATTTCTTTTGTACATATTTTTTCTGTTCTATAATTTCTATTCATTGTCCTAAATCACCATGGAGCGACTTAAATCTACCCAGCGAACCCTTCTCGTTCGTCCAGCTGCACGGCGTGTCCGCCGCATAACAAAGCGCGTGAAAAGGACCGAAACCCCCGCGGAACGCAAGGCCCGAAAAGAGAAGCGTGCGCAGCATGAAGCGGAACTCAGCTCAGAGCTGCAGGATATTCATGCGCTCATCTGGCAGAAGGCTCATGAGCTACAACAGCAACATCAGAACCACAGCATCGACTATTACCACCGCCTCATCATGCAGAGCAACACTGCACGCGCCAAGCCTCGCAAGCTTTCTCAGTGGTCCGCATTTGTTTCAAAGGAGGTTAGACGCCGAAACGATGGTATTTAATCATTTTATTTTTTTTGGATACATGGACTAATCGAATAATTATTAGAGGCTGAACAGGAGGAGGGGGGGAAGCGACTCAAGTCTAGCAACCTGTCAAAAGAGCTGTCAGAACGGTGGGCTGCAATGAGCGCGGAGGAGCGGACAGCCGCAACCGCCGATTACATCGAGGAGTATGAGCGCCAGCGTGAGCTTGCCACCGTTGGGAAGCACAACGTCAACCTCCGGGCCTTCCATGATACCAAGCGCAACTGTGAGCAAATTCAGGCCAACGTGAGTTCCTTCCGCATTTCTCAGGAATGTCAACTTATGATGTTGTAGTGTACAGCCCTGCACGCGAGAACCGGTATTCAGATATTCTTCATTGCGGTTCGCTCCGAACTCGAAAACTTCAACAAACCTTTCTTCTTTGCTACCTCGTCGCGCATCGAGGATTTCTTCAACACTGTTCTCAATACTAATATTGCGGACATGAGCCTCAGGATGGAGGCATATATGATTTCTGGTGTTGAAGGTATGTGTCTCCGGTGGTTTGATGTTCATGTAACCATTTGATTGATGGATTTTTCGACATTGACAGGTGTCACGAAGAGCTACGCCCAGAACCTTGTTCGCTTCAAGTCGGAGATCGCCCGCCTTATTCATGCCAAACTGAGTATGTCATTTTTTTGTTTATTTGCTCCGTTGTGTCAGACTGTCAGTCTAATGTCGTTGTAGATGAGGCGGCCGGTTACATTGTCCCGAAGATGACATACGTCAATTTTGCCAGCCGTATGACTCTCACCCATCGCATTATTGTTGAAGGCTGGCCACTTTCCAAGTTCTGCAACCCCAGTGAAATTGGCTCGCGCGCCGATCTGGAGTTGTTGTACCAGTCGCTGCAGAACAACACCACACGTTTCAAACGATTGGATGATGGTGAGTATGAGGAGTTCTGTTTGACATACCAACAGACCCTGCCAAGCGATGGTGCCGACTCCGGGGATATGATGCAAGCCGACACCACCTCCCCTGACGCTACTCGGGACAACGAAGCAGCGCCCAATGAGTCATCAGTGCCTGCGACGCAAACTGATGACTTCTTACCAACTTCGGCACCGCCCAGCGCTAACCCTGCCTCCGCTCTCACACCATCTACCCAGCCCAACCACCCAGCACCAGACATGGCAGGTCCCCCTTCAAAGCGACGCAAGACAACGGATGGCTTCGTATCTTGCCTTATTGGAGGAGCGGATGGTATGATGGTTGAGTCTGTGACAAAAGCCCGCAAACCGCGCAAGGACAAGGGTGTACCAAGGGGCTCGAGGGGTGGCAAAGGCAAGGAGAATGCGCGGCCGACTTAGCCGCCTATATTTTTTTACTTCTAGAATATTAGATGATGTTGTTGTTGTTGCTTCGTATCAAATATGTGCCTTGTTCATTGATCTGACGTTTGACATGAGTCTTTGATGGGCTCTAAGGGTCCCAAGTATGACATGCCAGCTGGACATGCATCAAGGGTACATCTTGGTAACCGAATACCCACGT
>NHTK01000955.1:0-16574 GCA_002938355.1 Panaeolus cyanescens
TTCGATTCGAAGCACGAAGCAAAATCATAAAAAGACGCTGAAAAAGATCGTTCAGCTTCCAAACCCCACATCGTAGCCCTCCAATCGATATCACTCCCTCCCAACGCCTTCAACAATGTTCCCCGCATACTCCTCCTACAACTCTCAGCCCACAATGATGTGGCTTCCCGTTCAACTCATATATCACTATCCGCTAGTGACAATGGAAGACTTTGACGTCTTCGACACAGACGACGGTAGACTATGGGTCTACAAGCGGCGCCCATATCATTCAAGTCTGCACTATAATGCATATGCACCGGAACACCAATCAATCGAGGTCCCATTCGAGGACATCGCAATGCCTACCCATCTATACCCCACTGAGTGGGTTCAGACATTTGTTGATGAAATAGAGGCAGCCATGCCCATACAAGGCCCACAAGGGCAACAATTACAAGAGCCACTACTGTGGACGCCACCGCAGTGCCAGGCGGGTGATCCTGTCGGCACTGCCGAGTATACAATGCGATCTAGCCCTTTCCTATCCGCGATGAGTAACACCATCGAGGAGAGTTGGGGTGTAGAGAGTCAACACTCTCCATTCCAGGACCAGAGGTATGTAGAACGACAGTACCGACGAGTCAGACCCGCTGACGAATGGTTTCAACACAGGTTGAATGAAATTCCACCTCCTGTTCAGGGAAACAATTATACAGACGCTGGTCCCATTCAAACGCCATTAGGAAGCGTGGAAAGGCAAGTCCACTGTCCAGGTCTGTCAGAACAGATACAGCGATGCTGATGATCGTGCAGTCAATCTTCCACATACAGTGAAATGATATTGTCTTCCCCGTCGTGGCAACTCTCTCCGGAGTCTCTGACTTCATCTCAATGTAGCATGGAGGCTATGATGTCAGCATTCTGTTCGTCGCCTTCTCCGACATCTTCCAGCAGCTCTTCCTCGGGGTCATCGTCGACGTCCCAGAAGAGAGCAACGAGAACAAGGCCTATGGTTGAGACGAACCCCGGGCCTATGACTTCGTTCTTTTTGGGACCACAGGAGCACGAAACAAGAGAATCGTCCAGTAGCTGCTGGCAATATGTATGTCAATGCTGTCCTGGTTTCGCTTTCTCGTATCTTTGCTGACCATGGTCCCTAAATCAGAAGCCATATAAGAGGACCCGTGGAAAGAAGAGGAAAAGAGACTCCAGCGGCAAGGAAAACGAGAATGGGAGTGGTGAGAGTTGGAAGAAACACAGACGCTTTAAATAGTTCAATTTTTTGTTAGTTCATGCCATCTTATCTCATCTCGGGTCGCCAATCAGCCACTGAAGCGACGTCGACGCGTATTATTGTTTTCAGTTTGACACCTCGTGTCTGCGTATCGAGGGACTTTGAATTTGAGCCATTGTTCTCGCTGCTTGGGCATCCCGAATAGTTATTTTTTCTCTCAGACTTCATTTGCTTTCACTTTTCCGTCGCTTTTTGTTATTGTCCATCTTCGGTTTCCAACACTGGCTGGCACTTGCCATCATTTCTATTGTCGGACTACACCTCATGTTTTTTTTTGGTCGCAGCATATCCATTTGTCCGTTTCTCGAGATATTAAATTATCGAAGCTAGGACCCCAAGCTTGCGTGTAAATGTTTGAAAAGCATCGTCTCTTGCTGAGATAGGGGCTGGGCATCTCACAGTCATAGTACGCGTTGACAGTCGCAATGTATCATGGGCACAATCCATGGCTTCAACCGTGTAATGTTGCTAGAAAATTTACAAGATTTAGACTATTCTCATGGGTTCCCTTTTGTTTTTTCATCATAGCCGAGAGCTATCATTCACCCCTTCGAAGCGCTGACATTCAATCAGCAACTCCCATCGTTATCGTGGCTCAATGTTCGATGCCCAGTGCGGTATTGTAATTCGCTTCTCGTTTCAATCTTGTTTTCACTTATTCTATACAGAAACGAAGACATTTCGGATTCGAAGGTGGTGCCAACCACGAGCTCCCAGATTAAGAGGAGTGATCAAAGATAGGGGCTTCATGCACGCATTAGGTAACTTGCTTACGCAATACAAAATCACAAGCCCCGAACTCGGCTCTCCCGCCCTTTCTGCTTCAACCAAGCTGCTTTCCTTGTCGTCCTCGTCGTCGTTTGCAAGTCGTTTGCGACGCCGATGAACGTTTTCAGGCAACCTTGAACAACATTTTACGCGCCATCAACTGAATAATGGCTACTCTAGATTATATTGACATCCCAGCTGGGGCTACGCGCCTTAGAACACAATCGTCGGGGTCTACCAATGACACAAAGCAGGCGAGCTCGACGAACGACATTCGCCCGGCACCACGTATAACAACGTCTCTACCACACCCTTCACCACCGTCTTCGCCTACCCAGACAAAATCGCCAACAGGGAGCACGTTTGGGAACATATCATCTCCAACTGTTGGCCTGCTTCCACAGTTAATGCTTCAGGCATCTATCCCGGGGTTGATGACTGCACCCGCTGCGGGTACTGCAGGAGGTCCGGCAGCTGCAGCTGGAGCTAATGTGCCAACAAATCCCAGGGGAAAACTTGATGCTGAACCGTATACATTACTGTCGACTCGGGACCCGCTTTCTTTACCGATTATGACCACCAATTTCAAGAGATTTGTGTCAATTATTGGACCAGTATTTTGGCTACAGGACAGAGTGGAAGAGATTGTGCTTTGGAAATGTGGACATATCTGGACAGGAATTTGGATGGGCGTATACGGATTGATATGTGGGTTGCTGAACGTAATTCTCAACGCCTAATAATAACTTTTTGCTGTTTAGGTTTCTTTCCTCGAGCTTTGCTTTTGGTACCACACCTGGGGTTGATAGCCATTATTTTGGCAACATATCCATACCCCTCAAGTCCATCTGATAGTCCAATATACAACATCAATGGGGAATCGACGTCAGAAGGTAGTCCTGGAAGTGCCCCTCCACCGACTCACCCTCCTGAAGGGTCTATTCCATGGCAAGCGAATATTCAAGGTATTCAAAATCTAATGGGTGCCGTGTATGTCTTTCTTCATTCAATATTTATCTTGATTTTTTAATGTTCTTATGCGACAATGTAGTGCTGACGCTCATGCGCTTGTGGAACCCCATCTCTACCACCTTTGCCTCCGCCCATCCCATCTATCTACGTCCGTCAAATCTTCCAACGTAAACTCTGGACCAGCCGTCCCCACATCACCATATACCCCTCACATACTTGTTTTCCTGGTCGTCACATTTTTTCCTCTCCTATTTTTGGTCAACCTCCCCGTATTCCCAATACGAGAAGTCTGCCTCATCGCTGGCTGGGCACCGTTTGTAGCCTCTCATCCTTGGTCTCAGGCTCTGTCGTCTCAGGCATTAGCGCTAGCTCAAGACTGGTGGGCTACACATCAACAGCAGGTGTGGACATATATCAGCATCATCCAAACCCGATTTGTGCGTCTTCGAGCATTTGCCTCCCGCACACCCCCTCCTACGCCTTCACCGGTCAAGTCTGCTATCTCCGTGTTGGACGACTTTGGTGCGCCTCCTAAGACGACGTCAAGAAGCAGTCCATTGCCGTTGAAGATGCGTATTCAGCGGTTTTTGGACGATGACAAGTTGACGGATCAGTGTTGGAATTCAGAGATGCGGGAGGTTGAGATTTGGGAGAATGAGAGGTATAGTGAGACTTCGCAGCCGCCTTCGGGGGTGAAAGGTTGGAGTAAGAGAAATTTGAAGTCGACTGAGAGGATGGCGTGGACAAGGGGGAGGGATGGATGGAGTGGGATTGGCGGTGGTAATGCGAGTGGGGATGGGGAGGAGGGATATGGGGAAGTAAGGTGTGCATTTTCTTTTATTTGCTCCGTTTTTTCGGTGCTCGAGTGAAAGGGATGCTGAGCTTGGTTTTTATTTTTTACTTTCTTACGATACAGCAGTAATTTAACGTTCTCGCTTGCTCCTGGATGGGCGTTCGTGGAGACGGAGGATTGGAGGAAGGATTTGAGTGCGGAGTGGTCTGGCTGTGGCAGTGATGAAGGTTTGTGCATTGCTATTCGTGCTCATAACCTGAACGCGTTATACTGACTTTTGCCTGTTTATCTATCTAGATGGATGGGTGTATACTAATGATGCGTGGCTTGGATCCCGTCCGGCACCGTACGGAGCCGGAGGTGGGAGTGTGACCCGCAGGAGGAGATGGGTCCGACGTGTTTGGTTTGACCAGGAGAGAGCTAAGCGGGATTCATAAACCTGTCCCTCACAGTTCAGCCGACTCTGGATACCTTGGGACCTCGATGTGCATAATTTATGTGTATCAACATTGTATTTTGCATCTTTTGAATTTTTTGGCCTCTCGGTGTCACTGTCAGGGACAAACAGTTTTTGACTTTTTCTTATCACCCTTTTTTTTCACGTTGACATCTTTTCTCACTTTATCGGACCCGCAAAGTGCTTCATTGACAGATTCTGGAACCGTGTGCTATGCTATGGTGGCCTGAGGATAGGTGTTCTGCGCTTTTCATGGAGAATGCTCAAAAGGTTTCAAGTGTACAGGGCACGTTGTGTCAATGAGGATAACCGTCTGTCCGCAATGAATACTGCAGAACCGCGCACTGGAGTGACATTGCGTTGCTGACACTATTTAAACATGCCTGACGGGGATCCAGCTTATTTCACACTTTCCTCTTTGATGCACTCTGTTATGTGCTGTGGCTTTTGTTTGAGACAAAAGGTGAGTTGGTCCTTTGGAATCTCTAGACTGTTTTCATTGATAATCTGGCATCTGTTAGGCCTCAATGAAGGGGACATTGCGTCAAGGCGATATTATAATAGCGTGAGCGATCAACCTCTCCAACATTCTCCATGGAGGCCAACTACTTCACTCTGATCACTGTTCACATATAGCATGATTGGGTCGACTGGTTCGGGGAAGACCAACGTTTGTCACTCATTTTCTGCTGTCTATCTCTGCTAATCTACTTTTTTGAATCCTGTTCTATGCATAGTACATCGATCGTCTCACTGATTCACCTCCCGAAAGGTGCTTCGCTAACAAGAGCCTCAATCCACATGACTTGGAGAATATCAGAGTTGTGCGGATACATGATCATAGTCTTTATGGAGACAGGATTGTGATTCTTGATACGCCGGGGTTAGTGCATGGAATGTTTGCAGAGCTCAGCGTTCTGGAGATGATTGAGGCGTTTTTGAAGAAATGGTACGTCAATTTTCTTTTCATGGTCAAAGTCGTCCCATCTGACTCACTAGCTTGGTAGCTCTAAAAAGCGCCTTTACCTCTCTGGGATTATTTCGTTCACCCAAATATCAGTTAATCGCTGCTCTCAATCTACGCGAAATTACCAAAAGTTGAAAGGACTGTTGGTGGATCAAAAGCTGTCGAGGGTCATTTTGTTGACGACGATGTGGGATACGGCGAAAACTCCTGAGAAGATGCAGATGTTCACCCAAAGAGAGGTCGAGTACCGAGAACAGTGGGCGGTGAGTCAACTTTTTATCTTATGATGCGATGTAAAGATATTTAGACTTATCCTGAATTTCATTGATATTTTAGACCATTATGAAATATGGAGCGACACAAGCAAGATTCCACAACACGCATTGCTCTGCATGGAAAGCCATCAATCCGCTGCTTCCAGGCTCAGGGTTTAAGCCTGAAGGACTCAGCCTCGAGCTGCCAGATGTCCCTCCCGTTTCCCCAATATCAAACACCATGAACGCCTCCTTCCAACTCATTTATTCCCAACTTCAGCCTTCTTCTTCGTCGCCAGCCTTGGATACTCCTCCGCCGGTTCTCGTGCAACCATTTGACTCTGGACCACCTCGCGTTGCGCCTCGGCGCTCCTTTCCATCCATTGCACCATCGTCCCCAAAGTCCATATTACTATCCACCTCTGGCTCGACGATCTCCCCCTTCCTGACTCCATCTTTGTCGTCACATAGCACCGCTCCGTCTACCACCGTGTCTTTTGCTCTTCCAGGGCAGATAGTTTCTTCCGTAGCACCGCATGGCAAGCGCAACAGTGCAGCTAGTACACTTCGTCTAAACATCAACTCGTCTGTTCCGTTGGACACTAGTCAACGAGCGAGTTCTGCTCCATCTCCTTGCCCTTTGTCCCCTGATACCTCGAATATGTGGTTGCGGGCGGAAAATTCTGTTGCAGTGCCACGTCGTTCTTAGGGGTCCAGAGATTAGCGATTTATGTTTGCAAACATTCTTCATTCAACGTTTAGGTCACCCTTCTCAGTGTTCCACGTGGGATAGAGGTTTGGTGTGGTTGAAGGCCATGCAAAGTCGCGGGTTGTGTCCACATGAGAAGGCCTCATGCGATTATGCTGGTTGTCTATCTATTCTTCTCATCAGCCTACACGGGCGGTACATGCATAACTTATTAATATAAATATGCGGATTCTTCTATTATCCCTAAATAATGTATTGGTGGCGAGCATGATAAATGAGGGATCTTCGTCTGGACCTGCTTTGTAAATTATCTGTTGCTTCTATAACCCCGGGGGGTAATAGCCTTTTTCGCCATGATTTGATCTTCAGCTAAAAGGTGCGAGCTCAAGCATCTCAACGGCTGACCAAGTTCCAGTGTTCCACCCGACTTTATCTGAGTCAGTTGCCTTTTTGCTTTCCATCTCTTTCAACCTTCTTGCAATCAACGCGCAGGACATTCGTGATGATCATTTTCTACGATATCCCTTCTAAACTCCCAGGAAAGGCATGGTCGCCTAATACTTGGAAAACAAGGTGAGTCTGGCTGATAATACCCCTGATTATCACTTCTTAATCAGTAATCAACATTCCACAGATACACGCTCAATTTCAAGGGTCTCGAGTACAAAACGGAATGGATTGAATATCCTGACATCGAAGCACACTGCAAAGCGCTCGAAATACCCGCCGATCCATTCGAAAAGAAGGCCGACGGATCACCTCAGTACACCCTCCCTGCGATCTGGGATACCAAAACGGGTGTCAAAGTCAGCGATTCGCGATCTATTTTGGAATACCTCGAGAAGACCTATCCCGATGCGCCCTCGCTTTTCCCAAGCAACACAGCAGGTCTCCAGATCGCCTTTGAGAAGGCATTCAAGCCCCATCTTGGGGCGTTGTGGTTCAGAATCCTTCCACTCATGCCGAAGAACCTGAACCCTCCTAGTGAGGAGTACTTCTACAGGACACGAAGCGCAGCGTTCGGAGCACCGCTCGATTCGCTTTTACCCACTGGAGTAGAGGCTGAGCAGGGATGGGCCAAGCTGAAGGCTGGATTGGACGTCATTGATGGATGGTATAAGACGACTGACGCCGTTGGGCCCTTTTTGATGGGTGATCAAGTTGGTTGGAGTGATGTCATGCTAACTGGTTATTTGAAGTGGTTGAAGATTGTGTGGGGCGACGAGAGTGAACAATGGCGGGACATGGCTACCTGGCATGACGGCCGATGGGCAGGGCTGGTGGATAATATGGAGAAGTATGCACAGTTGAACTAGAGATGATGAGGAGATCTGGTTCATAGCATTGACAGTGAAAGGCGGGCGTATGTATACGACTATTATCGCATCGAAGTATGAGCGGTAACCGTGATGTTCCCAGTGCAGGGATGGTCAAAGATCAATTATAAGCTCGATGAGGTCAAGATAAACATTCTGAGTCATTGCCACCTAAATATCTAGATGAGGTGGGCCAGATTATGGGTTATAGCGCTGGCACTTCATGATCATGTACACCTGGATATCTCCATGTCGATATATAGTGCTCGGACTCGAACATCCTTAGTGGTATATTTTCAGAAGGAAATGACAAATTCAAATCACCTTGTTAACATGCCATAACTGTAAGATGTGCATGCGCATGACCGGCGCCCATGTTAGCAGGAGGCAATGCCTTGAAAATTACACGCAGCCACGTCAAAAGAATGCCTGCCTGGCTCCTAGCTTCGAAAATGTAATATTTCGGGGAACGGACAAATGGACATGTTACGACCAATAAAAAAAACAGTGGGAGATGTAGTCCGACAATAGAAATGATGGCAAGTGTCAGCCACTGGCAGTGTTGGAAACAGATAGACAATAACAAAAAGCGACAATAACATGAAAGTAAATGAAGTCCGAGAGAAAAAATAACTATTCGGGATTCCCAAGCATCGAGAACAATGGTTCATATTCAAAGTCCCTCGATACGCAGACACGAGGCGTCAAGCTGCAAACAATAATACCCATCGCTTCAGTGGCTGATTGGCGACACGAGATGAGATAAGATGACACGAACTCACAAAAAATTCAACTATTTAAAGCGTCTGGGTTTCTTCCGACTCTCATCATTCCCATCCTCGTTCTCTTTATCACTAGTGTCTCTTTTTCTCTTCTTTCCATCGGTCCTCTTACATGGCTTCTAAGTTATGGTCAGCGATGACAGGAGAAAGCGAACCAGGATGATGGCAGGGACATACCAAACGACCACGCGTGGGTTCTCTTGTTTCGTGCTCCTGTGGCACCAAAACGAACGAACGCATCGGTCCGGGGTTTGTCTTAGCCCTTATCCTCGGTGCTCTCTTCCGTGACGTCGACGATGAACCCGAGGAAGTGCTAGTGGAAGGTGTTGGAGAGGGCGACGAAATGAATACTGACATCATAGCTTCCATGCTGCATTGAGATGCAGTCAGAGACTCCGGAGAGAGTTGCCACGACGGGGAAGATAACATCGTTTCACTGTATGTGGAAGATTGGCTGCACAATCATCAACATCGCTGTATCTGGTTCTGATAGACGTAGACCTGCCTTTCTACCACTTCTGATGGCGTTTGAATGGGACCAGCGTCTGTGTAAATGTTTCCCTGAAGCAGAGGTGGAAGTTCATTCAACCTGTATTGAAAAGCATTCGTCAGCGGGTCTGACTCGTCGGTACTGCCGTTCTACATACCTCTGGTCCTGGAATGGAGAGTGTTGACTCTCTAAACTCCGATTCTCGTCGATGTTGTTACTCATCGAGGATAAGAAAGGGCTAGATTCTGATGTATTATTGTCAGTACCGACAGGATCACCTGCCTGGCACTGTGGCTGCATGTAGAACGCTTCGAGTGGGTCTAGTTCAACTGAATGAGGTAGTGGTGGTGTTGCGATGGAGGACTCTATTTCGTTGACGACTGATTGAAGNAACTCCGATTCTCGTCGATGTTGTTACTCATCGAGGATAAGAAAGGGCTAGATTCTGATGTATTATTGTCAGTACCGACAGGATCACCTGCCTGGCACTGTGGCTGCATGTAGAACGCTTCGAGTGGGTCTAGTTCAACTGAATGAGGTAGTGGTGGTGTTGCGATGGAGGACTCTATTTCGTTGACGACTGATTGAAGCCACTCGTCCGGGTATTGTGGGAGCGGTCTTGCGATGTCTTCAAATGGGACGTCGACTGCTTGATGCTCCGACAATGGTGCGTATGCATCGTAGTGAAGGCCTGATTGATAAGGCCGCCTCTTGTAGACCCAGAGTCTTCCATCATCTGTGTCGTAGACGTCAAAGTCCTCCATTGTCACTTGCGGATAGTGATAAGTGGGTTGAATCGGAAGCCACATCATTGTAGGATGAGAGTTGTAGGAGTGTGCGGGAAACATTGTTGAAAGGCTTTGGGAGGAAGTGATATCGATTGGGGAGTGAGATGTGGGGTTTGGAAGATGAACAACCTTTCAGCGTCTTTTTATCATTTTGCTTCGTGCTTCGCATAGAAAGGGGATAAATGTTTACACGCACTTTTTGCTGTGCAAGCGCCGTACGAGTCTTGCTCGAATCGAACAAATGACTCTCACTGGATGCTTCTTGACTCTGACAGCCTAATCTCGCCCTTTATCTGGATCTCATTCCAGGGACAATACACTAACTCATCCCCTCCGCAAGGGAGGCAGTGTACCCGTGTCTCTATGAAATTTATTCGACCCTAGGTGCAGGAGGAAGGAGAGGAAATTCCAGGTAAGCAAAGTCAAAATCACGCAGATGACAGTAGACTGATGCACACGTTTAACAGCATTCGGCGACAGCGCAGTGAAGTGAAGTGATGGCACTCACGCTGAACAAATCTTTTTACTTCAGAGAGCTTTCTTGTTGTTCTCCTCGGGATCTCAAACCCTTGTTCTCTGTTCGACTCCTCAACTTCGCCTCATGGCGCCCATAAATGGTCAGAACATCGTGCCGACATTGAATGTGACTAATTGTCCCCCACTTGAAAGCTATGTAGATACCCTTCTATGTGTGTTTGTTGAACTGTCAAGTGTCGAACCATTGCGTGTCCACACACAGTCTACAGATTTGAATCATCATGAGGTGGATGAAGGCACGACTGACCTTGCGCTAATTGAAGAAATAGGTCAACACGTCGTCCGATTTAAGAACGTAAACCCTGATTAAATTTGAGTGGTTCACAACGAATATTCGAAAGCCTTTCTTTCGATACTTCGTGAAGTCGAACCTGTCCCGAACTCGAACGGGGAAGGCGTCCACATGTTATTACAAGTACTTCGACCCTCGTATAATAAGCTCAATGCGGCGCACAATAACTTCTCGCCATCCTCCAGCCTACTAGTACCAGGATTGAGTACTAAACCGTTGGCCTATGATTATTTCACTAAGTGCTCGCCACCTCTCTCTCTACACATTCACTGTTACGCGTCGACGTCGATATGCTCGCTATGAAAGAGTGTATAAATAACAAAGGTCACATTGAGTTCACAACAAAGAGACTTTCTTCAGACAAGATGGCTATATTGTCGTGTTGGTGGGCCACCCAGCTGGTGACATTTGAACGCTTATATTTGAGTCATGTGTGTATTGTATAACACAAAGGCTAGTACATTGAAACGATATACATCTGTTTAGTTTGGGGTTTTCATTGACTTTTCATGACATTTACTGGTAATATACAATTTAAGGCCCAAGGAGTCACAACAGTCACCATTCTGTATCGCATTAATGGGGTAGTGGTAACCTGGGTCGTTGCCAACTGTCTCGACCCGCCGGGGGTTCGATTCCCCCTTAATGCATTCTCATGTTGCCATGTGTTAAAGCTTTTTTCATGGGAAGGGCTAGCACTATTTTTATCTGTAGATTTTTACACCGTGTAATAATAATTGAAACCACTCAGATAAGATAGCTGTCATTTCCTCCATACAAACGAATATAAGGAACAAGACGCAGTCGTCAAGTGATCGAACTACGAAGTCTGCTTCCAACTGCAAGAGTTGAGTACCAGTAGTGGACTCTGCAACTTTAACAGCTGGCCGCCGGTAGCCCCACAGTTTGTATCTTCTGTGCTGAACCACGCATGAATTTCGTGCAAAAGTTTTCAAGTTATTGTATAATCCATGCGGTATAATAGGGATAATTCACAGGTGGACGCCCATCCATTGCTATCCATTGGCATCGAGGAAGAAAAATATCAACGGTATTTCAATGTTGAATTCAAACTTCAATACCTTATTTAAAGATGCAAAAATAGTGGTCTACCTCCTATTGCTGAATGTATCCCATGGCGTAGCGGACTATTTGCAAATTGAAGTAAAAAAAAAAAGAAGACACCAAGTCGCCTCGAACCATCGAGCACACGCTGCCACCACCCAGAGGATACTATCACCAGAGAAGAGACTGCTTACCTTGCTTTCGGACATCTTGACCCCTCGACGAGGAGACCCGATGAAGCATGGTATATGTGAGTAATTGTATGACGGCCTCCATAAAGTACTGAGGTATGTATAGTCACCCTCTTGGTCACGCCCCACTATGTAATTTCTATACTGGCTCATGGAAACATCAAAATATTATGGCTCTCAGGATAATACGACAGGGACGGGATTAGGTAGAAATAGTAAACCTCAACTTGCCACTTTCCACATCAACCTCACAACTAATACTTTCCATTGTATCCAACAAATAATGTGCGCGGCAGCTTTCAAGTTTCGAACGCTCATGACTCGTGCATAGGGCGACGACAGTGGCGCCACTGGCCAATCCTGCTTTGATACCACTGGGAGAGTCTTCGAATACGACGCACTTGGAGGCGTCGTAGCCCAGGCACTTGGCGGCAAGCAGGAACGGGTCAGGGGCGGGTTTCCCCGCTTTTAGGCGCTTGTCGTCAGCGGTGATGGTAACTGGGGGTGGCGTTATCCCAACTCGGGACATACAACCGTAGGCTGTGTATCATCAGGGACATCAGCGAGCGCTTGAATAAGGGAATCTTTTAAGAGAGATAGGGGTTACCGTATGTTTTCGCACCAGACGTTGCGACGGCGTATCTCCCTTCTGGGATGGAGTCGATGAGTTTTCGGACCCCTGGAAGAATTCGAACTGAACGATCGACGCTGGCTGCTTCGAGCTTCCAAGCCTCGTGGACGTCATTCTTGAACTCTTCCTTCTGGGTGCCGTCGACGCGGTCCACGACAATATCAGGAAGCCCTTCGATTGACAACGGATCATGAGGGGCTGAGTCATCTGAAGAAGCGACCAACGCATCGGTTATGTCTGAAGAGGGCGTACGAATGACGCCTGACCGGATAGCGGTGTTGAGGACGGTGAAGAGGCGACTGCCTAGGGATGGTAATCCTGACCCTGTCTCAGGTTCGGCTTGGGGCTGCGTGATGGATGACCTTCGCGATTGAGGTGCAGTAGAGCCGGGGGTGAGTTCGGGTGTTGCTCCTTCGTCAGCGATATCGACGCTGTGTAAGGTATCGATGTCGATAGGGGTAACGGTTCGAGATGGGTTCATGGGTATCGAAGTATCGTCATCGTTAGTCTGAGTCGTCGAGGAGGAGAGAGGGGAAGAGGTGGAGTTTATGTCGTGTTTGGAGTTGTATGCATCGGCGAAGAATAATATCGATTCTTCGAATCGAGCCACTTCGGCTTCGATGTCGCTCTCCTTTATGTGTGGTTTGAATTCTGAGAGATTGTCGATGGCGCGTTTGCCGTGCGTGGATGCGATAACGTGTTCGGGATCCTGCCCTATGTCTTTTGCGACCTTTGCCCAAGCAGCTTCGACCGCTGCTATTGAATCGGTGAGTGTGCCGTCCTGATAAGACACATTGGGAAGCAGAGGTATTTGGTTCGTCAGTCAAAGTGTCAAGATGAAGCGGTGGGAATCAGGATGTAGCGAATTATTGATAGCCATGATTTTGACGGTTCTAACTAAGACAGCACTTACCATATCGAACAAGACGGCATCGGCGTAGAAGACGGGGGGATTGTTGAGTGTATTCATTGGGCAAAAGGCGGATATTAGATTCGGCTGATAGCTTCTAGTAATTTATAGCGCTGATAACTAGGTAGGAGAGTTCATGATGACGACTTCGATCGAGGTCGAAGTGGTGCTTGAAACTGGCCTATCGTCACTAGCTGCCCATGTGAAAGGAGTTGATTGACGAATTCTAAGTTTAAATTAGATTTGATCATGGACGGAGATTAGGGTCAGTGTTGTTCAACAAACTCGAGCAGTTCCCACCTTCGTTGACATTTTGCACAGTTGTTTGCACTCGGAGGGGGATAGCGCCGGTGCAAAGAAGACCACACAATTCTCATGGTGCCACTTTATAATAAAAATTGCACAGAAAGTTTGACTTTTTTTCTCTCCAATAATTGTCCACAGGACGCAGTTTGTATATTTTCCTGTAAACAGATCGAAAAATGCAAGGGAGCACGAAAATTAAGCGTTGATTGTTTTAAACTCCGACTCGGCAAATTGAAGTTCCGCTGATGGACCTGCCAAGCACCATCGCGGTTGCGTTGTTGAGTGTCGTCAGTTCACATTCCTTTGACATCGTTCATGTTTGCCTCGAGGACACTAGAATAAATCTGACTTCTGACATGAAGAAAAGAATAAAAAAAGCGAAATAAAACAGAAGAATTTCCTGTATCAACAAGAATTACTTTTTTCGATTATAATCCAATTTTAGAGATCAATTTTCGAATTTCTTGGAGATCAAATGGGCAGAACAATACTCCCATGTCAACGTGGTTTCATAACGGCTGTCAATTCCTTAAACCGCACAGACAAATCATATGTAACCTGGAAAAGGAGGCGAACCTGCGACTCTTCTCTTAACACTTATCTATATATCCAATGTCCAGTGAGTCTCCATCCCCCCCTCTGACGATTTGCGCCTTCAAATTGCTAATATTTTGTATCATGAAGCGCTCACTCCGAACAAGTTTGGAACGCCCAAGAAGGAGTACTGGAAGGCGAAGAAAAATGATATTATTATCGCGTATGTCACAGCCAATCCTTTTGCCTGATATGATTGACTGAATCCGGGCGAATTTGCAGTGTGATAGGAAGAACTGGTGCTGGCAAAACAAGTGTAATTTTTCAATCATATCTCGCCCCTTTGCGACAATTTCACTGATTATATTTCTAAATCCCAGTTCATAGGACATGCAAGGAATGATCCAACTTTGAGGACGAGCAAGCACGACGTTCCACGAGGATATCGCCTTCACGGACACCCCCGGTTTGGAGAGAGAATCGTGCTGGTTGACACACCTGGATTCGACGGAAACCAACCAGTTGAGGATGAGAAGGTCGTGAAGAGGATTCAGGAATGGTATAAGAACAAGTGCGTGTCATTCAGTCTCTCTACGTCGAATTTGAAGACTCAAGAGCAATCTTCCTATGTACATCTAGCTACAAGGCCAGTCTACTCGCTGGTGGCATCCTGTACCTTCACAACATCAACGACACGAGGACTGAGGCTGCCTCACCCGCGGATTGGGTGCACCTGTCGCGACTTTTCGGACCTTCTGGAGCTGTCGTTGGTCGCCTTGTTGTCGTAATGTCACATTGGCACGACGCAGACGGCAATGAGGCGTTATTAAATCAGTTCAACGAGAGGAAAGAGGAACTAGCTGAGAAATGGAAGGTACGCCCTTGTTGATTTCTAAACCCTGATGTCGCGTGTATTCATCCCACCCACTTACTCTAATAGACACTTATCGGAGCAGAGCCAAAGCGTATCGCGTTTTATGATACACCTGAGAGTGTGCAAGAGGCTCTTGAGCTTTTGCTCAGCGACGAGGCAGTAACTGCACCCGCCGCTGCACGCTCAACTTCGCCTAGCCCGGAATCAAAGAGCCAGCCTCGGACTCCCAGGCCCGACTCTCCTCCGCTAGTCGTCCCTCAGCCTGTTCACGTCCAACCCGCTGCCATTGAACCTCCTCAACCCGTCGTTGAACCTACACCTGCACCACCTGCTGTCGTTGATGTACCAGCTGTGAAGCCCGCTGAGCCCATCCCGGAACCTGTCGCAGCTCCTGTTGTCCCTGAAGAGAAACCAGTTGAAACAGCTCCTGTGGTTGCTGAAGAGCCCGCACCCGTTGTCGCTGAGGAACCCACCCCTGCACCCGAACCCGTTCCCGTTCCGGAAGTCAAGGCTGAAGCGCCTGCTCCAGTAGAGGAAACAAAAGTGGAAGAACCTGTCGTCCCATCTCCTCCTGCGCCTGTAGTCGCAGAACCACCTGAGGCTGAAGAATCAACACCTGCACCGGCTCCTGCAGTCGTACCAGAACCAGTTGCAGAACCAGTTGCCGAGCCTACACCTGAACCTCCAGTTGCTGCTGAAGAACCCGCGCTTGAGCCAGTCTCTGTTCGTCTCGTCACCGCAGAGCCACTACCTCCCGTTGAAGTGCCCGTTATTCCCTCCGTTAATGCTGAGCCTGCCGTTGATGCTGCACCCGTGGCGGCACCGAGTGCTGCCAACGATGATGCTCCCACTCCCGCTGCACCAGAAGAAACTCCTGCGACACAACCAGCAGCTTCTTCGGATGAAGCACCGAAGGTGAGTTATATTTTCTCTCATGCGGGGCTTGGGTGTCTAAAATTATTTTTTATCTATTTTAGGAGGAGGCTGCTGCTACGTCACCGGAACCAGCACCAGCTACTGATGCTGCTGTTGAGAAAACTGCGACTCCTGCCTCGGAACCAGCAGCTGCGGTAGCGGTACCTGCACCCAAGGACGACACTGATTCCAAGTCGGTCGATAATCGCCCTAGTACGATTAAGGTGGAGCAGCCTGCTGAGAAGAAGGTGGATGAGCAGGAGCCCGTTAATGAGAAACAGGGAAGCGATGAGAAGGCTGATGAGAAGACGACAAGTACTGTCACTAAAGGAGCACCATCGGAGGCTTTGGAAGCACCTGAAAAGATCAAGATTTCGTGGTGGAGGAAGCTTTGCTGTGGTTGTTTCTGAGCAGCCACGGTCGTTTGAAGCTGCTCGTGCGCGTTGTTTTGTGGTTGTGTGACCACGATAAATCACCAACGCTATGCACATACGGATCCGGAGGACATTATCGCTAGCGAGCACATCCTCAGCCTCGCACCACACTCCTTTTTTTCCATTTCTTGTCATTATTATTATTGTTCATCTCTGCAGACTTGCGTGTGGATTCTGGGATTATTTATTACTATCTGCTTCTTCCAAAATATCTCTGCCTAGGCTGCCCGCTGACATTACTAGTAGTGTACACATTCATTTCACCCCATTTCATCTCATTTCTCTCTTTTTTTTTTTTTTTTTTTTTGTTTTT
>NHTK01000957.1:823-22242 GCA_002938355.1 Panaeolus cyanescens
GGCTGGTGGGTTGAGCGTGTTTGAGATTTTTTTTTTTTTTGTTTCGAGAGATTGATTGGTCCCAATTTTTTTTTTTCGCTGATTCGAGACCGTGACCTAGGGATTAGATTACATATTCCCAATCTTGCTCCAATGGCAGAGTTCAACGTTCAACGTGTAATTGGACGTTATAGCAGCAAAGTGGTACTTCCAAGGTACTTCGAGTCATGTCGTCCGCCGGCGTCCGTCAATCCTAAGGCCTAATACTTAATATCCAAGGCCCATCATTCGACACTCGACGCTCGACACTACTGTCGAACATATTAAATTTAAATCCCGTATTTAAACTCATTCACTCGCTCATTTGCATTCATGACTACGACTACGACTACGATTATAGTCTACGATACGATTTCACAGCGCCCTAGCGAGTTTACTAATATAATATAATATAATAGTCACGGACTTGAGCATAACGATAGACAAATTTAAAGTATAGACTAAGATATATATAGTACTAGTACTGCTACGTCCCCTTATTTTCGTCATTTGATTCATACGTATACATACATCTTCAGCTTTATGATTGTTTTAAGTAAGTATATGTATCTTTTGCGATTCTTTTATGTGTAGCTTTTGTAATTATTTATTCTGTTTATACTTCTTAGGTTTTTCTTCTTCTTTTCTTTTTTATCCGCTTTTTTGTTGATGTGGAGGTGGCCTGTGGCCTGTGGCCCTAAGGCCTACATGCTGAACAGGGGAAGGAGGCGAGATTAGATTAGATTAGATGTTGGCTTCGACATCGTGTTTCAAACTCCGAATTACAATTTACAAATGTCTGCCACTCCCTTGTCCCTGCATATCTCCCCCGCTGTGTACCGCTGTGACGCGCCATGCGCTGATACACCAGGCATAGCTCTATATTGCATATTCTGGGGTATGTCTTTACTGCTACTAGTCGACTAGAACTTTGGCTGGGATTCTGAGCTTATGAATCTTCTGGACTTTGTGGACTCTCTCGAGACTTCAGAAGTTTGAACTAATATCACTTGAATACCACTGCCAGTGTCACCTTCTCTGCTTATGACTTGTTCGAAGTTGAAACTAATTATAAATCTAAAGTCGCATTCTCAGTCCCCAAGACACACCTACTGTAACATTCTGCGCTGACAGGTATGACGAACTCAAAATGCGGACGGGTCTTGTCGAATCCCACCCTCGAGCATGCTCTTGGCCAGTTCAGTCGACCCTTCTAGGGTGTGCGATTCATCTCATGCTTGACAGCTAATCAAGTTGACACTACCTCACCGCTGCTGAGAAGCACGTTCATATGTATAAACCGCATACCCACACTTTGAGCTGTGCGTCACCCGCTCGAGACTTCTTTTGGGCTAATACTTGCAATTGTGTGTACTTCACATACATAACTTGACCTTGCGTTTGGACAGGTGTCTGAATCTTGTTGCGGTGTGCAATCCAATTGCAACTCGGAGGAATATTTATATTAGCATAGGTACTACTTCGTCGTTCCAGGCTTGGGTGATTCTGATACCTCATTCATTCAAGTTCTCTCAACTCAGACTGCGTCACTCGGAGGTCTTTTCAGGCTCTAAATAGTGCACTTCGATACACGTTACACGACAATGACGACCCAACGACATCGCTCTCTTTCTCTTTCTCTTTCTCTTTCCCTTCTCCTCCTCCTCTCTCCTCTCGCTCTATGCGACCGCCAACTCTACATCGTCAACCGCTGCCCACGCACCATGCCTCTTATCGTCGGTAAAGCCTCATTCGGTACAATCCCAGCAGGCGGGTCGCATACCCATTATGTGAGCGACGACTTTGTGGGTTCGGTCGAGACGAGTGATGGGGCGCCGGGTGGGACGAGTGGGGCGGGCAAGTTGGAGGCGGGGTTTGTGATGCAGGTAAGTCCCGATATCGAGAGATTTATATGGATTTGAGCGTTGGGAAGGTGTAAGGCTGATGCATGATGGGTGATACAGAATTATAATTATTATTTCTTGGTTCAAAAACCTGGTCCTCTATACGTCGGGATGAGCGTGAAACCGCAATATCAACCTGTGAGTCTACGTTATGTCTTCCCGCTGCAGCCTCTGGATCCTTTCTCAGTGCAACTGCAAATGCCGCTGTTATTGATTTATTAATCATAATACATCCATTTCATTTTATTTTATTTTATTTTATTTCATTCAGTACGACGACTACTGCAAAACGGCCACATGCAACACTCAAACGTGCACCAACACCTACGGCACGTTTCCCATGAAAGTGCCGCCTATCGTGCCTCCCAACCCGCAGCCGCCGTTTTATGCCTGTCCAGGGAATCAGGTTGCGTATACGGTTGAGTAAGTGATGGATATTCGAAACTTGTTGTCGTCGTCGTTCCCTTTTATCCCTGTCATCTTTTTTCTTCTCGTCTTCCATTTTTCCCCTACTCGCATTCTCCCTACGCTCCTCCTCCTCCTCCTCCTCTTCTTCTTCTTCTTCTTCTCTGCTTTTTATTCGGATCCACTCTTCTTCTGCTGCCCATAACTGATCACTGTACCCCGCAGATTCTGCCCCGGCGGCAACCTCCTCAACCCCAACACAGGCATCACAATTCATCCGAATGGAAATAAGAGTAAATGTTTAGATGTGCGCGGGGCGGTGTTTAAGAATGGGACGCCGGTGCAGATGTGAGTTGTAATATAATTATAACATGATGGTGTTTAAGCGTCACTTTTACTCATATTTGACCTTTCCAGATATGACTGCAACGGCACTTCAGCGCAGAAATGGGTCATTCGGAGGGGTACGACGGCTATTCAGGTAGCTGGGAGGAATTATTGCTTGGATTCGTCGACGAGTGAGTTTTCATTATATATCATTTTATTTTATTCTATTCTATTCTACTTTATTCTATCATTCATTTTTCCTTTCTTTGCCATTAAATATTAATAATTTAAATTTAATATGATTATTGACGTTTTATATTATGTTTTTCATCTAGCCGCAAAAAGTGGTACAAAGATGAAAATATGGCAATGTTACCCTGGTATACCCGCACAAACGTGGTCGTATAGCAGTCTGAATAATTATATCTCGCGTTTGGGTGCCGGTGCGTTCACTTATTCCATTCAATTAAATTCCACTGAACGATACTCGCATTCATCATGATAATATTACTATTGCAGATCAATGTCTCGACCTAACCAACGGAGGCCTGTGGAATTCCAACCCCGTACAAACATGGCGCTGCTCGATTGACAACAAGAATCAAGTGTGGACTGTGTAATCGATATCTCGTTTCAAATGCAAGGTATCAGCCTCCGCCCAGCCACGGTGGACCCCGAGTCGGATGTCGTATTCGAAGGTGTCATAACCATCCCTCACCCCCTTTTTCTTCTCTGTTTTTTCTCCTTGTGTTGTACGGACTTAATCGTGTTTGTCGAAGGACTTTAGGACTCCAAGTTGGACATTTTCAAGTCGTTGTTGTTTCTTTACGTGTATATGTTGTTATGGACTTGTCAGAGCTTGTCAGATTATTCGAATATTACATTTTGTTGCACTCAAAAAAGTGTGGACCGACTTTAATTTTTTTGCGGTCACAGTCGAATGTTGAACGTAAGACCTAAACCTGAATGAGGAGTGATTTCAGTTTGAATAATGCTCTGGCAGGAGAGAGCGCACTCGATTTCGCCGCTATTGCAGGCTTTGTTTCCTTGCCTTGTCTATACTGAAAAAAGGTCATTAGTAATGCCTATAAAAAAAGCAAGACAATTACATGAAATCAATATGAAGTCCACACATATCGCGATAGGACTGGAAAGACAAAGATGTGGAAAAAGAATGGACGCTGAGGGGTTTGAACCCTCGACCTCACGCAGGCATTCGAATGCAAAGCGTGCGCCCTACCACTGTGCTAAGCGCCCATGTTAGTCAGTCATACACTTGAATACATCGGCGGTGGGCTCAAGCTCGGCGTAAAGAAAAAAGGGTTATGAATCATGATAGATTCACAATCCGTTCAAAAGTTTTCCGCCTGTTCAATTTTTCTTCGTGTTTTGAAGAGATTATGAATAAAAATCATCCCAAAGAACATTACATGGACGCTGAGGGGATTGAACCCTCGACCTCACGCATATTGCACATGAATGCAAAGCGTGCGCCCTACCACTGTGCTAAGCGCCCGTGTTGGGTTATTCGACACGCCATCTGTGGTGGAACATGACTGGGACTGCTCTAACCCGACTGCGTATTTATGCTAGTTTATACTTGTTGAATTGTCGCGT
Organism: Panaeolus cyanescens; assembly: GCA_002938355.1. Taxonomy (NCBI): domain Eukaryota; kingdom Fungi; phylum Basidiomycota; class Agaricomycetes; order Agaricales; genus Panaeolus; species Panaeolus cyanescens. The sequence goes on from NHTK01000957.1 coordinate 5,095, forward strand.
TTCGGAGGGGTTTTTAATTTATAGGCTTGATATGAATGCTGTTAATGCCTCCGTCGTCATAATTTCAATTTTCCTCTCCGATGATGATAGTTGGAACTCAGTCGAATCTGGCTGAACTTTGAAAACAGGCCGGTATTCGTTCGAGTGTAAATTGTGACGCTGCATCATTCGTATCGGTTCGATTCGACTTGACTTGATTCGTTTTCCCGGTTTCCAGCGCGCAGCCAGTGTCACACTCAAGCGTTGCGTTTGCCTTGCGTCGAAAAGAGCCGGCAATCAATCGCGGGATGTGCAAGTGCGTTGTCGGAGCGCAGCGAAACAGAAGAAACGATTCTCATTTTGGCAGTGAAGTCTTTACTGGTAAAGAATGCCACGGTTTATACACACTGTGTTCACGGACGTTAACGTTATCTTTTCCCTCAAGCTACGAGATGTGCTTCCCTACACAGCGGTATGATCATGGCAACTCACCATGCCCCCCCTCTTTACTACTCACGAGTGAGCAAGGATTCTTTGTGTAGATGATCCGAAATGAAATCAAATGAAATGATGTGCGGAATGGATGCAATTGGTGCCGGTTATACATAGTCGTTCCCGTCGATTCGACACATCACATTGGTGTGTGGATCCCAAACGGGTGAGGTGATCATTGGTGCTGACCTCAGTTGGCCGTCATAGATAGAGCATCAGACGCAGTTGATAAGAAGACACTGTAAAGGAAGCAAAAGACGTGCAATTCGCTACACCGTGATTCTCAGGGGTGCTTGCATACCTTATAATTCTAAACGTTACCATATTTCTACTCAAAGCAAGGATGTGAAACTGCACACTCAAGCGTGAGCTACACAGCGGATTATTACTCGCATTGAAGTATAAAAAGCTAATGCCCTCCAAGGATCGACCTTGACTCGGGGATCAGCAGATCACCGTGCGCAAAGCTCCCCAAAAATGAGCAATCAGAAATAAAACACCCTTGATCTTGGCTGATTCTCAGGGACCCACTTGAGCGAATTCAGACAGCACACGAACGCCGTCGTTTTATGTTGTTGTATTAGTGGGTCAACCAACAACCTCCCATGATCAGATGTATGATCTGATGCTTTGAAATATGGGTTTCGACTGTTCGAAGGTATTGTGGGCATGTTGCAAAAAGGCGTGGATGGGGTGCTGCAACCCGTAACCTTGGACTAATCAAAAGTTGCATTTTGATATCAGGGTTAGGCTGGGTGAGAGCTTTGAGGCATGGGGGTACGTATGTTCTATTATGTCCCATTACGCATGGAGGTGGCTTCGATGTTATAATAGATTTTTATATTTAGATGTGGTCTCGCTTCCGCTTGTGACCAGAAATAAGAGTGGATTATCACGGTGCTGAGCTTGCCGCAGTGACTGCGTAACTTGCCGTCCTCGTCTGTGTGTAAGGTGGCTTTTACAGGGTACATTCCAAGACTCTGGCACGCGTCAGAAATTTTTTTAGTCGATGATCTTCTTGAAGGCCGTTTGTCGTTCTGTGAAATCCGCATTATATCTTCTTTAATTCGATGTGGAAATTCTGTGGCAGACTCAGAAGCTCGAGTAATATATATATATGTACATCTCGCAAACCGAGCAGCGCTCGAAATCGGAAATAAGATAAAAGCACCGAAGTGAACAGTTTAGCGGTTAGGCAGTAACCGTTGAGGGAGATCCAACGATATGAAAGATTTAAGGATACAGGATACAAGGTGATTTTCTGAATTCGAATCTGGATGGTGCCAGTGGAGCATTGCTTGCTTGTGAAGAACCGATGCCGCGAAAGTTCCATCAGTCATTTTTCGAGAATTCTTGGGATCTTATACCTCCTCCCGAGCTTTAAACTACTAAGACTAAATAAATTCAACGTTCAACGTCGCTGGACTCATGCCGTCGCCTCATGCCATGGTTCAAGGTTGTGGTCATCCGAGGTAACTGATGTCATGATGGTGATGCCATCATTGATGGTTAGATAAGCACTATTTTGGGACCACAACCAACAACGGAATGATAGCGAACAGTGACCACCACTACCATTATAATACTACTGGACTAGACTTGGTCTGATACCTTTACCGTCTACCTTGGATTAGGTCTTGTATGAGGTTTGAATTGGACCTGATTGATGGTGAACACTGGAACCAACATTTCATACGCGAAACAAGGCTTCAATTTTGTTAAGACTACAGGAAGACGCCTACGATGAGCACGAGAACGAACATGGCCATGGACGTCGATGATGATGAGGTTGTTGGTAAGTACCCGCCTCTGTTTTTTATTCAGTCTTGTTTTCACTTGTCGGGTTTAAATTGCGGTGGTTTTGAGTGGTTTTTGACTTATTTTCTGCTAGACTGGACAGAAAACCTGAATGACAACGAAGGGTTGTCGGAATCAGATGCTGAGAGTGATACTGAGTCGGGGAACGATGATAGTTCCGGATCTGGGTCAGGCTCTGAGTCTGAGTCTGAGTCGAGCGATGAAGACGAGGACCAAGACGGCACTAGACCCCGACGAGGTGCAGATGGACCGCAGGATGAGATTGACGGGGACTTTGAGTGAGTGCTGCAAAAATCATACTGTTAAAAAAGTGTTTTTGTTGCATTTTAACACGCTTAGCCCTGTTTAGTCGTTTGCTTCAAAATATTCGTCAACGCGATTTTACCGCATCTGCGTCAAGTTCTGGTGCAAATGGGAACGCAGCTTTCAGTGCTGGTGTCCTAACGAAGGAATGGGACCTAACAATTGAGCAGCAAGAGGCGCAGTTCAAAGATGATTTGAGGGAGGCTAGTGGAATTGGGCGTAAACGCCGGAAAGTCAGTTTTGCTTTTTTTTTGCTGACTTCATGATGTTTATTTTGTCTTTTCAACCTCGGTAGAAGGGTCGTCCAACAGGGCCTGTTCTCTCGCATCAAGTAAAGTCACTCATTGGGGAGGGCAATCAGGCATATGTCGATAACCGCCTGGACGATGCTATTCGTATCATGCACGAAGTCATCAGGATTGAACCCCGTGCGTTGGCTGCGTGGAGTGTTCTCGCAAGTTGCTATCAAGACATGGGTGAGGGAAAGAGGGCGTTGCAGTTGAGGATTATGGGAGCTCATTTGGGTTATGACCCTGAGGAATGGGATAGATTGGGGAGGGAAAGTAGGTAAGCCATTATCTTCAGCTATCTATTCCTGGAGAGCGGCACACTCATGGTTGTTTCCAGAGAGTTGGGGTATAATCAACAAGCCTTATATTGTTACCGCAAGGTATATGCCCTTGACCCCTCCAATGTCGACGCGTTGTGGGATCGCGCGTCGTTGGCCAGGGAAATGGGAGAATGGAGAACTGTATGTTTAATTTTGCTCATCCGCTTTAGCTGTCCACGCTTAGCCATATTAACCTTTCTCTAGGCAAAAGGCGCATATCTTGCTATCCTCAAGCGTGTTCCCCACGATCTCACTGTCCTCCGCGAACTGCATACGATACTCGTCGAATTGTCGGAATACACGCTGTGTGCAAGTTTACTACAAGACGCGATGGACAATTATATGTCGAGGTACCCAAGTGGGAGCATAATCGTCCCAGCCCAACCTCAAGACCATCACCAGTCGTCATCATCTTCAGACCCAGCACCCCAAACATCCGTATTGCTGGGAGGCGGCTTTACACCACTCTTCCTTCTACTTCTAGCTGATCTGTATAACGTGTTGGGGCAGCATGATATGGCGGTTCATACAATACGGAAAGGCACTAGATGGCATCAGGGAAGAGCTGCAGAGAGATGGTGGGATGGAGTGGAGGACGATAGAGAGTTCGACCTGAGGGGTTGGGAGGGCAAGAGGGAGGGATTGTTTGGGAGTGGAGTTGGAGGGGCAGGAGCACTGGGTCACGAAGGTGATGCAGGTGAATTGGTGGATGGAGGGCGAGGTGTGAAGCCAGGATATCATCCTCTTGATTGCAACGCGCGTCATAGATTGGCTGTTGCAAGGATAAAAATGGGAGATGAGGAGGAAGGCAAGGTCTGTTTGTTTTTAGTTTATTTCGATTTTTATTCTTTAATTTTTCCCCGTTTGCTTGCGCATATTCCCCTTTCTCGCTGACAATTCTCTATCTTCTCTCCATTCACCTTCTGCCTTCACCTTTGTTCTAAATGTATTTCCAACCTTTCCAGACCAGGCTAACTCAACCCAACACTCACAGCTCCATGCCAACGTTGTTCTGGCAGAAGACGTATTGGACTATTCCGTGTTGTTCCTTGAAATCGCGGATGCGTATTTTGAGAAGGAGATGTACGCAGATGCTAAGCCCATCTATGAGCTGTTGGGAGGCGATTCAGCAGTGAGTCCTGACTTTTTGAACTAGTTACTATGAGTGCGCTGACCTGGATTCGTGTTGCGGTCATTTAGACCAGCAGTGTGTATGTCCTGTTACAGACCGCTGCATGCATGAAGAATATTGGAGAGTTAAAAGATGCAGCGGAGGTTTATGATCATGGTCCGTGTTTCGTTTTGTCGCCCTATACTCTCGTTGAGCCGAACTGACTTCATATGCTCGTCCAGTATGCCTCGCTGACCCAAGCAACAATGACGCTAAAATGAAGTTGGCTGAAATATATGAGATATTGGGAGAAACTAGAAAGGCATTAAAACTTGTATATGAAGGTACTTTTTTTTCTCGTCTCTGTCCTTACTCGTCCTCATTCTTTTTTCTTCCCCTTTCCCCGAACAGTTATCGACTCGCGGAAGAAGCGCAAAGGGCCTCAAACGGCCTCTCATGTTGAAGATACCAATAACCCCAACGCAACTGCTTCGCCTCCAAATATCACTTCTTTATTCCCCGAGCCCAATCTCTCCAGGTCCAAATCGGGTTCTTCCACCAACCAAAACCTCACTTCTACCAATGCGAACGCCCCTGGGACCAGCGGGACCACCAAGCCTCGGTTATCCCCCGCACAGCTGAGAGCCCTTGAGGCTGAGAAAGAGAAGCAGGTCGTGAAGGGGTGGAAAAGATGCCAAGAGCTTTGGAGAGGGATGACGGAGAGTGGGGCAAGCGGGATTGTTACAGACGACGAGGGCGGGGTGATGCAGATGATAATGGGAGGTGATGGAGAGGAGAGTGCGATGGAAAGAGAGTGGATGGTTGAAGCTGGAGCATTGGTTGATATGTTTAGGGAGACGAGGAATTTGTTTTTGACGAGTCGGGTGAGTTGGCTTTTTATGACTACAATCCATTGTTGAAGCCGAGCTGAATCCCCTTCTTCAACCATTTTTTCCAGTCAAACCCATTCGCGGGTATGTTCCCTAGGAGTAGGATGAAGAGAAAGGTCGAGACGGAGGCTGATGAGGACCGTATGGCGGATAGGTTACAGCTTGATATTGGTAGGTTTATGCATTTTCCCCCTTTGGCTCATCTCAATGTGTTGTTGACAATGTAACTTCTACAGAACAGGATGCCATGGCTAGACGATCCAACAAAACAGGGGGTGTTACTGTTTTCAGAGGTGTCTCGTTTGACGATTGGTTGAAGTTATTCATGCAGGTATGTTTCCCTTCCTTGATCCGAAAACATTTGTACCATACTAAAACGTGTCGTGAATTAATAGTACTGCTTCATTCTTACAAAGCGTGGACAATATGAGCTAGCTGAAGAAATCCTGCGGCATATCATGGTTTCAAATGCGTATCAATCGCTGGAAAGACAAAACTCTATCCGTATTGCTTTGATCAGTGCGTCATAATTCTCTTCCAGCTTACCCAAATGTTGATCCCATTTGCTACATTTTTCAGCCTGCTCTATCCATGCCGACCAACCAGCCACCACTGTTGAGCAATGCCGCAAGCTTATCACAACTCATCAATTCCACAACGAGCCCCTACGCATCCTACTGGCCTCCCTCGGCAGCGGGTTAAAAATGACGGACAGTTTTATCACTTCCACTTTGCAAAAGCACCTATTTAGGGAGATGAAGTTATGGGATGCAGCTGTTAGGAAGAAGGGGGTGCTGAGGTGGAATGCGCTTAATAGGCGCTATGCGATGACCGGAGGGAGTACAGGTGGGAAGAAAGGAAAAGAGCAAGACGAGAGTGGGGATGAAGACGGGACTCCGGTACCCACTAAGCATGCGGCTGGCAGTGGGACGCTCTCCGCAAGTCAGGGTGCAGGCGGAGGTGGTGATGCTACGGCCAAGGGGGATATGCCAAAGATCCCTACCAAAGAGAACCCTGTTATTGTCGCTATATATGGCCAGATCTGTGTTGCGGCGAAGAGTTATCAAAGCGCTATCTGTGAGTCGGTTTACTTGTTTTCGCGCGATGTTAAGCAACCCTAACATATGCTTTTGTTCAATACAGTTTACTTGCTTCATGCCTACGACTACTACCGCGATGATCCCATGATTTGCCTATGCCTTGCCATTGCGTCCATTGGGAGAGCAATGCAACGCCAGTCAGATAACAGGCATCATCTTGTCGTTCAAGCTATAGCCTTTCTATCAAAATACCGTGAATTAAGGGCAACCACGGCCGCTGGTACTCGAGAAGTGGAATATAATTTCGGGCGAACGTTTCATCAACTAGGTAATCCACAGTCTAATCCATTTTCTTTCTTTGTTCTTGTTGCTTCTTTTGCCTCTTATCCTTCTTCCGCGAATTGCTTGAGAAGCTTTTAACTGATACACTTCGTCTGGTGATCTGTAGGTCTATATTCACATGCCGTCAAGCACTATGAACGTGTCCTGGAACTGGCGGATCAAGCTGGAGTAAGTAACTTTCAATAATATGATTGTCTCTGACTCTTAAACTTTGTTGAACTTTTATAGGATGACATGTTCGCAAGAGAAGCTGCCTTCAATTTGTCCTGCATCTTCGTGTTCACGGGTGCCGTACCGCTAGCAGATGCTTTGTACAAGAAATGGCTGTCCTTGTGATCCACTCAGATCTAGAAAGGAGGTCAACGACGTACTGATAGAGTTCTAGTTTTTTACTATCCCTTTATCTATCTTTATTACATTTGCTTTTTCGTTTCATTATTTGAAGCGACAGATTTCTGGTCCTTCACATACACCTTGTATTTCTGCCATTTTCGTTGTACCAAATGTTGTTAGGACTTAGAGTGGCTTCGCCTTGCTAATTGGGCAGTCACAGATTGAGACGGAGATCTCGGGCACGGGTTTTTGGGACAGTAACGGTACGTCTCTTGGTTCACGACAAATTTGCGAGATTGACCAATTATCGAATGTGTTTTACAGGAATAGCTGAGGCATTTGCGGCGTTCTGCTGTTCCTTGCTTGTCATCGTCAATCAATGATGAATCCTTCGGCTAATCCGCATAACCATTGAAAGCTTCGGTGGGTACAGTTTTGTACATTTGACAATGAGGTACGTAGGCCGTTTAATTCTCTCATCAATCCTCATCATAAATGATGGCAATGTGATATTTAACATTAGCAATCAGTGGCCAGTGTTTCCAAACTCTTTCCACATAATTAACCAGGAAGCATGTCATTGAGGCCTAGAAGATCGTGTGAGGAACGATGGAGGGTCCTGTGACACTATGACATTTGGCTCGTGATTTTCAAATGTCCAAACATGTCTCTGAATTGATCGTCAGAAATAGGTCTTGCTACTCATGTGGATAATCCCCAGCTTTTGAACCTTGCTTTCTTTCTAGCCGGAGGGTCAGCAAGATTACAAGATAATTAGCGTTAAGCTGCGATTCCCCATGTGCAAAATGACAACAAACAATGAATGAACAGCATTCCCAATCTGCGATTTGGAAATTCCTCCGCATCTGATTTGCACGGATATTACAAGACAACCACGCTTTTCTTACATTGTTTCCCCACATTTTCTCCATTCCCTCTATCTTTCATTTCTCCCATTCTCTCATTTTTCACTTCCCCCTCCACTCTTTGATCTTTTGAACGCACAATAAGATGGTGGTGGTTACTCCGGGAGTTGATTATCTGACTAAGGCGTTCGCTAGTCTTGGGGCGTTTGTAGCAGTTGTGGTCACAGCAAATTCATGGGTTTCAGAGAATACGGAGTACCAGTACCCCACATGGGCCGTGCTGACTGGGAGCATCGTTGGCATTCCCATTATGTTTTCTGCGATGAACGTGTATCAGACTTTGCAGAAAAAACGTCAGGCGAAAGCGTTGGGTGCTCGTATGATTCCTGAAGCAGAGGGCTCATACCCTGGAAATCTGGACGTCCTTCAGAGGATGATGGAGAATTTGAAGAGGGGGTACCCTGGTAAGAGCGATGCCTCACTTTCAAGGTGAATCATTCTTATGAAAAATCTATATGCTCAGGTGATGGGTTAGACGAATTGTTGGAGAAGAAGGGGAATACCGTTAACATGAGAGTATTGTGGGCAGACCTTATCTTCACCACTTGCCCGGACCACATTAAGACTATTCTTGCGACTGATTTTCAGAATTACGTGAAAGGTGCGTTCTCAATCTTCTAAGTCTATTTCCATCATTCTCAAGCCATACTAATAGGGGAACGGTTCCACTACAATATGGGTGCGGTGCTGGGTACTGGAGTGTTTAACTCGGATGGTAAGTAATTTACGAATACTTCTGCAGCACTAACAACTTAGATGTTTGCCATGATGTTCAGGTGAAATGTGGAAGTAAGTCAGGCACCATACAATCCATCATCGCGTTGCCTTGAGCATCAGTTGTATCCATCTTGTGCTGATGCGTTCCTTCGCAGGTTCCACCGCTCGATCACTCGACCGATGTTCACCAGAGATCGGATCAGTCACTTTGAACTGTTCGACCGCAAGACAAACACAGCCATTTCTAAGATGAAGGAGAGGTTGAGAGAGGGATATGCGGTCGATTTCCAGGTATGTCTCCATGGTCTGTGTCTCTGCAACTTCTCATGATATCATCGCCATCTTTCTGGGTTCCATAGGATGTCATGTCTCGATTCACTCTCGACTCCGCTACTGAATTCCTGTTCGGCAATTCCGTCGAGGCGCTCTCTGCTGGCCTTCCTTACCCACACAACGCCAGCTACGCCCCACCTCTTCCGAGGACAGCGCGCGGGGACGCCGCCAACCAATTCGCTCGAGCTTTCCTCGAAGCTCAAGAAGTAATCTCTATTAGGGAACGTATGGGCTGGGCATGGCCTCTTGCTGAAATCTGGAAGGATAAATCTGCAGAACCCATGAAAGTCGTCAACGCATATATCGAACCAATTGTGCAAGCAGCGCTTGCAAAGAGGCGCTCTATGTCGCCCGAGGAAAAGGAGAAGACTGAAGTGTCTGATGATGACACCCTCCTTGACCATCTGGTCCGTATGACTGAGGGTATGTTCGTTCATGAGTGACAATACGTCGTGCTCACTGCCATCCCTCTGTAGATCCTGTAGTATTGAAAGATGAAATGTAAGTCCATGTTCGCTATCTCTGAAGCGTCGTAACTAAAGGTTTTGGTTTAGCTTAAATATCATGATTGGTGAGTTGGTTGAACGGTATTATGCGACCCCGTTTTGATGTTCGACGTTTTAGCTGGTCGAGATACGACCGCAGCCACGCTCACTTATATTATCTACTTCTTGGCCATCTATCCTGATGTATTGACCCGCCTTCGTGAGGAGATCATCTCCAAGGTTGGTCACTCCAGGAGACCAGATTATGATGATGTTCGTGACATGAAGTTCCTTCGAGCTGTTATCAACGGTATGTCGTCTTTTTAAATTGTTTGCCAGTATTGCTTAATATGTACATGTCCTCAGAAACCCTCCGTCTGTACCCCATCGTGTAAGTTTAAGCTGAAACTGCGTATTCCGGAAGGCTCGCTCACAGAACGCAAATAGGCCTTTCAACGTCCGCGAAAGTGTGAACGCCACCACCTGGACATCTGAAGATCCCAATGAGAAACCTTTCTTCATTCCCGCAGGAACAAAGTGCGTATTAATCCGAAAGGTATACTTTGGTTATTCATACTCAATTACTATCTTTAGGACCTCGTATTCCGTGTTCATGATGCATAGGCGAAAGGATCTTTGGGGACCCGATGGTACAACGTTTCGTGTCATTCGAAATTCTTCAATGTTAACATGCGCTCCACAGCTGAGGAATTCGACCCTGATCGTTTCCTCGATGATCGCCTCAAGAAATACCTGTCCAAAAATCCTTTCATCTTCCTTCCATTCAACGCTGGACCTCGTATTTGTCTTGGTCAACAAGTAAGTACAAGGGTTTCAAAGCTTCCATCACGGACTTCAGAATGTGTTGATGCGGAACTGACGTCATATCAACCCCTAGTTTGCTTACAACGAAATGTCATTTATGATCATCCGACTACTCCAGAACTTCACATCCATTTCAATTGACCTCAGTGCCCTCCCAGATGACGCTCATCCTCCTGCTGAATGGGCCAAGGGAACCGGTCGTAAGTCGATTGAGAAGGTGTGGCCCAAGATGCACTTGACTTTATACACTGAGGTTTGTTCTCCCTCTCTCTCTATCGCTGCGAAGATATTAATGATGTGTGTGATATTAGGGTGGTCTGTGGGTTAAGATGGAAGAGTCAGATGGTACCAATTAAGACCTTGCTTTTTTTCTCGTATTCTCATTGTATCTTTTGTTGTTCCACTTCATGTACTCACCATCAGTCGACGAAGAGCTTTTTCTGAAACTCCAAATTCTACATGTAAAATATTATTGATTAAAGACGCTCTAAATTAGTACATATGCATAACACAGTGAACACAAGATATATTTAGTACGCGAAGAAGCAAGAGGAAAACAAGAACGTTCCAGGTGCAGAAGCAATGAATCGGAAAAAAATCATGTCTTTACAATTCCATGATCGTGTTGGCCATTAGGCGACGGCTGTAGCACCAGTTCCAGCCCCAGTTGCGGGTGCTGCAGTGGTGTTGCGAGCAGTGGTCGTTGTGGTCGTCTGGCGGGTTTCAGGGTAAACATCATCTCTCTTTCCATGAACTGGTCCAGCAGGAGTGTGTCTGTTCATCATCATGTTCGCAAGGCTGGCGAGAAGGAGGAACGAGGTGAAACCAAAACATATCCAGGAGAAACCTTTGATGGTTTCAAGGATACGACAGGCCCTGTAACCACCTCGGCACCATTTGAGGTGGAGCCATTTATGCTGGAAAAGTATGGAATGAGCAATCCAGACAGGGCGGTAAAAAAGCACAATTATCACTCACGGTAGTAATGGCAGCACCGACGAGGAACATGACCCAGATGATGAAGAGGAAGATTTGTTCCGACAGATAAGTACCAAGGGGACCACGACCAATCCGAGAGGCAATGGCAATCATACTAATTGATGAAATCGTTAAGCATAAGTTATTTCCGAGGAGGGTTCTTAGGCACTCACTACCACAAAGATGCCAGAATAGCTAAAGAGCTCGTCACCACCAACTCAGCAATGATGGGATCTGATGTCGACGTTCATCATCAGTCCTATTTTCCAACATCAGTGAAAAGTACCGTTCACGTACCATAGAAGTGAGAGCTATTCGTCAAAATATCTCCTCCAGTAAGGTTCTTCGTATAGTGAATGCGATATGCTGTCAACCCAAGCAGGACGACGGAGGTTGCAAACTGGTAACGAAAAATGCACTTGAGCGCGGGAGGTTTCCCACAAAAAACGGTAAACTCACCAGCCAAGCATAGAGGAACAATCTTAAACCAGAAAGAGCCATTGGTTGCGACAATTACTTTGTAAAAGTGAAGGTGTAGTTAAACCAGGCAGGAGGAGGGAGGTCGAATAAAGGTTTCAACTCGTTCAGCGGTTCTTATAGTGAGATTCAGAAGCTCCACCTACTCGCAAAGTTGCAGAATCATTTGACTCATCATACGCTCCATCGAAGCAAAACATGTTCCATCATCAATCTCGGTGTATGAGATCATGAATGAGAGACCTGGATTGCGAGGCAAATGGGTTTCCCATGGGCCGTTGAAGCACCGATAGCCAATACTGAGCTTGTAAAGGTAAAGTGGATCCGTGGAATGTCAAAGAAGGCTCGATCGAGGTCAGAGGTGGGTCTGTCATGGAGAGGAGAAGCTAGGGTGAATCATCGATGCATCATGCGCCACAATCCACAATTGCCGCCGAGAATGGACAAGCGTCTTTTGAAACTGAGGTGCTTTACCCTTGCTGTGGAAAATTTTAGAAATTGCTCAAGAACGTTGTCGCTAATTTACTTATGGCATCCATCGATTGGTGCTCAAGCGCTCAGACCCCAGCTCTCCAGGGACAAAATTTGGTTTTCATAAGTCTGGACAGTCGAAGTACTACAGCTATATTTAGAATAGACAACTTGCCGGCAAATGAATAACGACGATTGTCCACTATCCTAATTGCTAGGGGTACATCCCCAATTGAAACTGTTGGTTTATCCTCTATTCAAGGCGAGTATACGCGCTTAATTATCCTGCCATAGACGTTAAGCTAGAATCGTTACGATGAAGTAGACTATACTGCTTGAGGAAACGCCGCAAATTTTGACCTAACCTGTGTTAGGTGAAATGTCGACGTCGTGCACTAGCCAAACTCTGCCATGGTGGTGTTCCGAGCCTCCAAAACACTTGAAATAACTCATCCTATCACTGTAGTTTTCGGTAGAGTTCACATCTTTTGATGTGTGGACATTGTGCGAGCATTAACGACGTCATATATAACGTCAACGGAGAACGTGACAGTCAGCGTAAACGCTATGGTCCGATTGTACAACCCATGTCTCCAGTAAAATTTAACTATAAGGTATACACAGGGCCTCTTCGGAATGCATTGGTTTGTTTATCCTCGAGGTGCTCCATACCCCTTGAGCCGCATTGTTCGAATTCAGTGAAGTGACCAAAATGCATGACCTGAGTGTGCTGAAGTGACGGCGATTAAGAAACAGGAAAACTATCGCTGCCCTGCGAGGTCGGTTCCAAAGAATTAGGTTGAAAGCGAAGTCTGGCAAAGAGAACTGTCTCCCAGGGATCTCCCACATCCGAAATCTTGCCAACAAAATATGGGGGCAATCGGTATTCTTCCCGGAATTTTCTAGGAGCTTCTGCATGGGGTTTACCATTGTTAACAGCAAACACACCCCAAGGATGACCGATTTTCTGGTTGGCGGAAATATCAAAATGAACCTATAGGCCCAGGATCGTGATGAGCAGGGTTATATTCGTCTTATACCGCAAAATACTCACTTTGCCCTCTGGATGACCATCACTCACAAACAGTGCATACTTGGGGGTGCGCATCTCACCTAAAACTATAGTGACGGGGGAAAACGCACTAAGTAAACAAATTGGGCGTTCGTCATACGATACGTACCGAGAAGAAGATCCTCCTTTTTAATTTGGTGGCGAGATCCAGGCCCATAAGCCACCAGAATCGCATCGACGTTTTCTTGAAACCATTTCTTTGGAACCTCATTGGAATTGATTTCCATGTAATGGTATTCAGCGATTTCGGTGTATAGGTACGCTTCGGGGTGACCGCTCTTCAATGGGAATGAGCGCTGCCTTGATACCTTTCCCTCTCTAGAGTGAATACTTCTGCATCAGAAAAGATTTCAGGCCAAATAATTGATAACTCCTTGCCTCGACTGAGGGAGACTCAAAGATTTCGTGATGAGATCATAAGCCCTTTGGGCGGGCGTCCGCCTATCAAATTTCTTTACACCAATATGATGTTCTCCTGGCAAGCGAAGGGGCTGTAAATGTCGAACGATGAAGTTTTCGGCCTTGTGTGGCCTGAAAGCATTGAAAAGCGTGACGAACTGCCCCGCGGGCTTTGACAAATAACCAACAGCGCCGACGTCCACTGGGGATGGATCCCAGAGAGGTAATAATACCAAGCTAGGGAAATAGCGGTGAAAGTCATGGTGGAGATTGCGACAATAGTTGATTTCATTTCTGAAGCTGGTAGCTTCATCCATATGCGATGCCGTGTGATGGCGTTCATACTCTTTGACGTCGTAAGGTGCTGGCGTGATAGGAGAATCTGACGTGGAATGCCTGCTGCTTGCAATCGATAATGCAGGAGTCGGAGCTTGCACAACTGGAATGGGTATTCCGCTCTCTTCTGTTGGTGAGTGGAAGATTGTCAAAGTATCCCGACTTAATTCATCAGAACCATCCAGCAAGTCGGAGACTAGGGTTTGAAATCAGAAATTCTGTTAGTTTGTCGATGGGCATAAGTAGATCTCACCAATTATCATAGAAGCATTGTGATGAGGTTCTAAAAGGTTGATAGGAGACAATGACGGGGAGCTATTTAAAGAACTTTGAGAATTGGACGCAACCAATGAAGTGCCAGCTTCAAGCGATTTTATGGAACTTTCAGCATGGGCAGTGCGTATATGTTTGAGGTCCAGGCGAATCTTCCAGAATGGTGGACGGCAAAAGGGGTCTGTATGCCAGCATGAGCGCATGAGGTCCTGAAGACCTGGCGTGTTGAACCTTGACGCTGATGGGACATCAGGACGACCGTATTGCTCTGCGTTGCGGTTGAGGCATCATGACTTTTAATAAGAGGTCATCAACATACCTAGCACCAACCTTCGAACTGTAGTGTCGTCTAAGTTTGCCCATGGCATTTTTCCCATATTGAGAATTTCAGCACAGGTGATTGAAAAAGCCCATGTATCGACAGCTGGAGTAAGTTGTGCAGAACCACCCCAAATTTCTGGTGCCTGCCAGCGTAGAGTACCAGCTGTGATGAAAAATAGTCAGATTTTGTGACACCCACAAATATTAAACAATATAAGCTTACCTCTTGATTCACTTTTATTGTGAGCTGTCTTGAGCTCGCTCTGACCAAAATCAGCAATCTGAGCGCAAAATTGGTTATCCACAAGGACATTTGATGCCTTCAGATCGCCATGAAGGACTGGGGGATCGAGTGAGTGCAAATACATCATGCCTTTCGCAATATGATGCATGAACCTGAGGAGGTCCCATTCTCGTTCAGCCGGGACTAACACTACAGAAGAGGGTTGAGGGGGTGATGACGTCGGCCCTGTGTGTTCGCATCCTAGACTCCGTGTGCACTGAGATTTGGGAGTGGAGTCATCTCGTTGCGGGACGCTGAGGAGACCAGAAAAGCTGTCAGACCGCAAACCCAGCCCTGGAGGACGTCTATCCCTTTCAACTCTCCGCAAATGATCAACCAGAGACCCATGCTCCATGTATGGACTAACAAAGAACCAAGGTGGACCTCCCTGCGTGCTACTCGCACCGTACAGTCGAAGTATGTTTGGATGATCTAGGTTTTTCCATAGCTCTACTTCCTTGATGAACAATTCACGAGGCGTCTCCAGATCGGTCAAGAGCTTGACTGCGACAGTTTTGCCTTCCCATTTTCCTTTGTACACCCGAGAATACGCCCCTACACCGATAATTTTGTTGCGAACGATTTCGTACCTCCAGGGCGGCTGAGTCATTGAACTAATAGTGGAGCAAAACAACGAACGTACTTGGTGATAGCCCAGCTGGGCATGGGAGTGCTGTTTTTTCCACTCAAACGTCGTAAAGTCTCAATTCCCGTCTCCATGAACTCCGAATCCAATGTATCCCGTCTCCATGCTTCAGAGCCCCGTCCTTCCGAGCCTACCTCGCCTCCATCTTGCTCATCACCTGGCTCTGGCGTCTCTTTGGTGTCAGAAAACTCGGACGATCGAGTGTGGTCCAAAGGAGTGACCAAAGCGCGCTCCAATGTCCTAATCGCATCTGGCATCTCGTTTGGACCAACTTGAAGAATCTGAAGCATCTCCACATCGCTGGTGGCCTGAAGAGCATTCTTCATAATCTTGCGAAGGTGTATAAGATCCAATGCAGTATCAACAGCGTTTTGTCGGAGATAGACGTGACGGAGTGTTTGGAGAATTTCAGTGTCAGGCAATTCTGCACTGCGGGGAGTGTGCTCTGGTGAGCATTCGGCAGAAACTGTGCCCAGGGAGAGAAGGAGTGAATCTGGTGGTGGTGTTTCTGGGATGTGGCCAGTGGGTGGTGTTTGTTGCGCCATGCTGGTTAGAATAGCTTGTCTGGTTGGTGCACCAAGAGGGATTCGGCCGCTAGCGATGTCCTTTATGAACTCTTTAATTTCCACTTGGTCTTCGTCTCGACGTTTGTTTGACTCTTGGACAATTGCCAAAATTCGTACTTGAATGTTATACTGTGGATAGACGTCAGTAATGTCACTTGGTACCAAAAATATTGTCGATACCGACATTAAATACCATCATGGCGTCCTTGAGCAGGTTATCACAGTGGCCTATTTCCGCGAATATTTCGTCCCTTTTCAAATATCGCTTTAGAAAAGGTCGATTTGCTTGTCTCTTTATGATTTCGGCAATATGTGTGAATGACCTAGTTGTTGAATAAGGAACGCTGTTTTGGAGAAAACCAGGACAGATCGCATACTCTTCCAATTTCAAAATGGATGCAGATAACTCTTCTGTGACTTCATTTCCAGTCTTTGCGATTTCTTCGCGAACTGAGATGAGAATGTCCGCGCATCTTTCGGTCAAGCGAAGACAACTGATCCCGTTTAGCTGCCAATTAACAATTTTAGCTCACATACCACCAAAAGGCTTGTCAAATACACTCACGTCCACTTGATCTGCTGCATCCCATATTTTTACCAAGGTCTTGGCTACAGCAGCAAGTCCAGGCACTGGTGCAAATTCAAGTAAATTTGCGCTAATTCCCAAAGTCGTATGTAACACATCAAACGCATTATGTTTTATAGGATATGCAACAGCTTTGATAACTTTCTGTAAAAGAATTCACAAACGTATCCAATAAGCCGCCAACAGGTTTCTTACCTCGCGCGTCGAATTTCTGACATCGTTGTGTGCAGCAGACCTGTTCGGTTCTTTCCTTTTTGGTACTGTGTCCCCTTTCCACGCATCGTCGGTCACGTGCCATTTCCCATACCAAGCGTTGTCGATCGTCACCTCATCCTGACCCGAACGGTGCCCCTCTCCTTGGTCTGTGGGTGCAACCATTATTAAAGATGTGATGAATCGTGTCTTGACCGCAATATAGGAAAGGTCCTCTTACCATTTACCCCCCACTCTGGGTTTGACGATCCAGACTTGGGCAACGAGCTGTTGATATGACACGGGGGACAATCAGCTGTCAAGTGGCAAATGGGGGGTTGGCT
>NHTK01000960.1:0-10886 GCA_002938355.1 Panaeolus cyanescens
CGTGAACATTGATTAATCAAAACCAGTGTGTTTAAACATCCCCGAGGGATACCCAGGGATATTCCGAGCGCAGGTAGTGATTAAACGTTGATTAAATAAACGGATGATTAAATGGAAATCCGTGTTAATATTGGATCTTGATTAATCAAACACCATCGGACTTTTGGACAAGTTCCAATGGATACAGTTCCCCTTACTTCGAGCCTTGGTAGCTGTGTGTCCTGGTCCATCTCTATACCATTCGTGGATTGAACAGGACCTGTCCTCAATCACTCGTAGGCGAAGACCTTAGCTGATACGCTAGCTGTGGGGGACTTACTGCTGGATGAACACTGGTCTGAAAAATGGGGCTCAGCCGCAGCACAATGTTTCTTTTATTCGCCCATGACCCGTTCGGTCTTCACACACATTACCCATCAGCTAATGATGCGATGCACCCTCCTTCTCATCCCTTCTCATCATACTTACAAATGTCCGTGACAGTCCGTCAAAGTCAAGTCAAAGTGGACCTATTTTTGGATCTTCATATCACTTAATTCGGTCTTACCGTTGGCATTTATAAAGTCATTTTTGTGAAAGTCCTACTTCAGGAGGAGCTAGTAGTAGTAGTAGTAGTAGTATTCACGGCATGGGACCAATTACACTGATACGCCGGTTCCGGGAACCATACTGAGCCGACGAGCGCTACGACNTCTTCATATCACTTAATTCGGTCTTACCGTTGGCATTTATAAAGTCATTTTTGTGAAAGTCCTACTTCAGGAGGAGCTAGTAGTAGTAGTAGTAGTAGTATTCACGGCATGGGACCAATTACACTGATACGCCGGTTCCGGGAACCATACTGAGCCGACGAGCGCTACGACTCAGCTCCCCGGGTCCTGGTTCCTAGTAGTCTCAGGTGTTACCTTAGTACCGGGGACCGTTCAAAAACCAGTTGCCAGGACAGATATTTCCCTATTGTACCTACTCTAGTCTATATAGTATGTATTCTGTTCATTGTTGTCGTGCATTGCAGGTATTAGCATTGGAGACGCATCATAGACCTTGAGAACCCTGTATGCATATTTAGCCAAGAGATTGATAATGGGTTTCTGTGCGATGAGATTTCTCAGACGGCCATCGATGGTGAGTCGTGCATTTTGTACTTCGACATGAGGCAGCTCAGAGTACACCGTTGTGAGAAACTGGTCTCTCATTTTGCTCACTTCTTCATTTCCGGTGCATTGGAGAAGTGCGTGTTCCGGGGTCTCCACCTGCACGGTACAGAAGCGACACAGTCTCTGTTCCCGTGGTATCTTTGGCCTTCGATGCTCTGACCATCTGAGCCTCTCCACTGCCAATGTGTGGGATGAGAAGATAATCTGTGTGAGGGCTATTCGATGTCTGGGATTCTTAATCTCGAGGTAATAACGTTCGGCCCGAGTTCGTGTCCCAGTAGCAATTGCTGCACTGTCCAACCAATGGTGTAACAAATATAGTTTTGTGGATTGACTGATGGCGAGTTGCAATTCCTGTGCTGCGGTTTCTTTAATCTCCCTGACGATAATTTCGATATCATTCCTTGAGGCAGTCTCCAAGTCGGGCAGCTTTATGGCACCATTAGGAAGATCTTTGATGCATGTTTCGAGATCTTTGACCCACGACGTTGCACCGGTTTGTGCCAGTCGCATAGAGTCATTTAGTGCTCTTCGAGCGTATCGGTCATTTGGGAGTTCAATTAGGTAGCATAGATATTGTAGTGCCAGTGTCAGTCTTCGGTACTTGAGCGGCATGAGGGATGTTTCTGCAAGTAGAGGTGCCACACTAGATCACTTGTTCACTCCGAGGAGCCTTCTTAGGAATTCAATTTGGACTTTCTCGAGGGATTGCAGATTGGCCTTATTTGTGTCCAAGCTTATTTCGCATCCATGAACAAGGTGTGGGTCTACCAGTGCGATGTACATTTTCTTTCCCTCTATTGGGGAGAGCACACCCACCATTGACTCTGTCCCTAATAGCGTGTTGGCCACCTTGCTCGCTTTGCTCGTCTTTGTGTCATAGTGTTTTTCAAAAATATTGGGTGCCTTTCCTCTGTTTGCAGGGGGCGTGATTGTCATTCCTACATATGATTGATTATGGGACACCTCTACTGGGGTGTCTCCAAACGTGAAATTATAGTGGTTGTTTGTCTTCCCACAGAGTACCATTACTGACGATTTGACCGCATTGATCACCATGAAGTTGACTCCACACCATCGCCATAGGGCGTTCATTTTTGTTTGAAGACCATGTTCCGTCGTAGATAGGAACATGATGTCGTCGGCCTGCTCTAGGTGGGATAATGCAATATCATCCAGTATGATATCATGCACGTCATTGTCTGTTTTAAAGTCGGCTAGGTAGATATTCCAAAGTGTTGGTGACGCTGTATCTCCAATGAGTATTCCAATAGTAGATTGGAACAGGTCCGAGAATTCGTCTCCATGTCTAACACAATATGTCATCTCTTTGTACAGCCTTCTAAGCCAGTCATAAATCTTCCCACTTGCTCCAAACTGTCGCATTTTGAGCCACAATGTGCCTTGATCCGTGGAGGGGAATGCGTTGCTAAGATCTGCAAATGCAACGAATAAATGGGACTGGTTTTTTCGTGCACGCTCATATGCACATCTAAGGATGAATGCATTGTCATTTGTTCGCCGTCCCTCTCGAAATCCGTTTTGTGATTCTGGTATGAGGTCACAGCTTTGACACCATGATGTAAGTCGTTTGTGAATAAGCAGTGTAAGGAGCTTGAGCTACAACTCTCTAGCCCTATTGCTCTGAAGCTCTCTGCCTCTGATTTAGGCTTGCCCTTCTTAATGATACCGATCAGGACTGTGGTTAGCCATGTAGTCGGCGTCTGTTGACTTTGTATGCATTCGTTCATGAGTGTGCATAACTGCTCATTGGGTATTTGTTCGATGTCTTTATAAGTTATTTTGTCGAGACCAGGAGACGTGTTTTTGTTAATCATTAAACTTTTAGCCTCTTCAATTTCACTTATAGCGAATGGCTTCGAGAAATATTGACCCTCTGTCTTGTCTACAGTTATATCTGGGATTAGCCTTTCCATGCTTCGATTCATTTGGAGTCTGCCACTATCGAAAGCAGGGGGCATTGGGCTTAACGGGTTCATACGCTTCTCAAAATTCATTCTCAGCTGGTCCGCTGTGACTTCTGATGGTTTTAGAGGCGACGAGGTAAGTCTTTTTAGCTCTTTCCAAAACCCTGCCTCCGATTTAGTCTCGAGCAGCTTCCTACGGTTTTCGAGTTGACGCATGGCAGTGACCTTCCGGGAGCGGTGGTTTTTCAGTCCCATATCTTCTAACCATTCGCTTTCTGTGTGTTTCGAATGGTCATTGTGACTGTTTGTTTTTTCGGTAGGTACTACATTTAGTGTGTCTTTGTCACGACCAATTGTTCCTGTGATTTTGCGTACTTCACTTTGGCTGAGGGGTGTGTAAATATCGATTGGTTTGGCCTCCATGACAGTACTCGTCTCGTTTTCATGAAGGATTTCGGCATTTGATCCTTCTATTGCCAATTCTTCGCTGCTCTGCTATTTTCAGTGTGCTGCTGCTGGTTAATTTTATGTATATGAACCGGTGCTTCTCATTTTCGTATAATGTCAGCAACCTGTTGCAGGAGATCTCCATTTGCGACCCTCCACCCGACATTGGCATTCTTTGGTCCTTGTGTTATAAGGGCATCAATGCTATATTCGGACTCTGTATATATGTGGAGGGTTGTTGAGGAGTATGCATTTGCGATTGCTTTTAGTACTGCATATATCTCTCCTCAATTTGCAGTCTGAGGTCCAGGAACTCTCAATGCAGTGTTGTGCTTGTTGTTCACCCCCCAGTAGACGCTGCACCCTGCTCTTGCAGTTGGTCTTCCACTCTCTCTGACCACACTTGCAATATGGGCGATTACTTTATGCGTGTCTGAGTATACGTTTCCGTAGATCTTAACCATTTCTTCCTCAGGTGCCATACGTGTGGACATCACCTCTCTTGCTAGGTTGTCAATGGCGCGTTCTGACTGAGTGACCACCGAGTCTGTATCATGTGAGCGCTTTCTTTTGCGCGTGTCGGTGTCACACATCTAGCATTGATGGGTGAATTATTTAGTACCTTTGCACCCATGTTCTGAACGTTCAATACCAGTGCGGTGTGATCAGAGAGATCCTCCATAAGTGGTGCGACGTCAAAGCTAACGATGTGCTCATCTGCTTGTTGATTAATAATGGCATAGTCGATGACTGATTTTCCGTTGGGTTGGTGTGAAGTGTAGGTATAATTTGATGCGCCATATTTATGTTGGCCATTTAGGATATTATAGCATAGGATATCAATTGTATGGAGCAGTTTTCGACTGCGAGCGGTGATGGTCCGGTCCTCTGAGAAACGCTCAATTGACCCTGCGTTGCGCCCTGCAGTTCTTGCATTGAGATCACCCATAACAATGACAGGTTTACCTATGGACTGCAGTAACGCCATTGTCTCCGTGAGCTTCTCGAATGGGTCCCGTTCCGTGAAATTTTCCCAACGTGCATTCTCAGGTAGGATGTATGCGTTTACAATAATAAATGTATGATCATTATGTCAACACTTGAGAGATCTTTTCGGAAACGTGGTGCAGTAATCACTGTCGATACCAGAGCTAGTACCCCACCCCACTGCTTTCGGAATAATTGTAATTGTGGTCTTTCGAGATTAATTAGTGTAAATTCATGTGGTATGTCTAGGCTTTCATCTTGGTGCGGTTGGAGATGAGTTTCCTGTATTAATATAATGTCGTAACTTTTTATGAATTGTAGGAAGTCCGGGCAGGTGAGTTTAATCGCAATGTCTCCATTAATATTCCAGCTTGCAATTCGAATATGATCGGAATCATCACATAAGCTGAGTTGCGTCAAGAAGTTATTATTGAAAGAATTGTGTAACATCATAGGTACGAAATATGGTGTAAATTCAGTCATACATTCTATGGTTAAACCACCTGCCCCTTCTAGTTTTCCTGAATGAGAAGGGTAGCGACAACGGTATTGTACATGGGCGGAGGCCCTGCGTTCCACGCAGCGGTGAAAGCGTTGGCATCATTCGCCGTGGAGAACGATATGTTGACGTGAAAATTGTCCTTTCCTCGATGCGCTCGTATGCAGTCAGGACCGGCATTCAACGCAGGGCAAGCCGTCATCTCCTTCATCAGTGCATAGAACTGCCCAGTAATATTCCTGTCCCATCCCGCCAGCGGCCCTAATTGGACGTAGCGAGTGTTGATGAACTTCGAGTTGAAGTTTGGTGGACTGGCGGTCTGGGGCTGACTGCTGGGGGCACTTGATGTGGACGGGTAAGCGTGGGCAGAGGTGGCACCTCGATGCCCATGCGATCTCGGCTTCGAGCTCTGTGGCTGAGGGAATGGGATTGGGCGAGGAGCCTGTGCTACAGGGCGAGGAGCCTGCGAGGTGGTGGTTGGTACGGCAGTCATTGTGGCAGGGGAGAGAATGACCTCATGTACGTCGTCCATGCTGTCATCTACCTGTGCTATTTCTCCGGTCCTACGTCTCTTGGGGTTCGGGAGCTCGTAGCCGTTGTTTTGCTGAGACTCCAATCTAGCCACTGTTTGTTGTATTTGTTGGAGCATGGAGTTGAACTCGTTGAGGCGATTGTCGGTCTTCGCTCCTGAAGCCCGCAGATCCATTACGGCGGCCACTGTCTTGTTGTGAGACGCGACGAGTTCTTTGACCTTGCCGTGGTCATCAGTGGAGGAGCGACGAGTCACGGCGTCCGCAATGGCTGTCAGGTTTTCTTCCATCTTGGCGAGACGGTCGTTTATGATGGTGTGTGAGGCCTTCTGCTCCGTTTGCATTATGTGGGTGAGGTGGTCAAGTCTCTTGATGCCGTTGGCCGCGCTCTCGGTTTTGATCAGCTTGGAGGCAGTGGTGGATGCATTGGAGGACACTCCCGTGGTGGTCTTCGGGGTAGTGGGTGTCTTGTTACCTTCGCTGCTGCGGAGCTTCCGGCCAGTTACATTCCCCTGATTGTTTGGGGTTTGCAGGACATCCGGCAGGTCACTGTCGTTGAGGCTTTCCATGAGTATGTCGAGCGAGGATGTGCGAGGGTTTCGTGTCTATTCTGTTTGAGTGTGCTGTGGTGTGCTGTAGCCTGATACTCTCAACGAAGCTTTGTGTTCACTTAGAGACTATAGGATGTTGTGATTGGTCCTCTACTACTTCACAGGGTTTGCCTCGAGCTAGCTAGCTGGAGTTACAAATGTCCCTGTGTGCAGAGGTGGCGCAGAATGTCTGTTTTATTGGTTTTTTGTGGCCGCTCACAGTTATCCCACTAGTTCTGATAAATCAGGCCAGCTAGGACTTGTGTAGCTTTTGTTTTGGTTGTTTTACGAGCTTTTGTGTTTTGAGATGATGGCGGTCACCAATGACCATTTGGCAATCCAGTGACCCAAAGGCTCGTTCTTTCATTTACTGACGTTAACGCACACAACATTTAGCAACCCATACACCATCTCTATTTTGGTGTGTGCATGTGAACCAATCGTGCACTTATAAATAAAACTCGAAGATGAGCGTTGTTGCTTTGAGCTTCTTGTCATATATTTTTGCGTCATTCTACCTATGAGAAAGTCATAGCCACAGTGTGACCGCACATGCTTATCAGGACGTGGGTAGAAACTCGAGCCTGCGAAAAGATAATATTTCCCGAAGTTCCTTTCGTCGACCAACTTGGACTTGCACGCAGCCACCACGAAGAGTCATGGACACGTTTCGCGGTTTGAAACTTTCAGGTCCTATTTCAGTCGAGCGTCGGGTCAAGCCTTTACCTGTTCTAAATTCGAGGATCATCTTGTACGTCTTCTAAGCTCCTAAGCCTTCCATTGCAACTCGATGACAGTGGGATTGATCCATAATATTCTTGTCGTCCTCTTTAGATTGTTCGGCCTAACGGGCGCTGGGAAAAGCAACGTGAGGACTATAGTCCCCTTTTACTAATCATTACAACCATTGAAATGCAACATCTTTAGTTCCTAGAAGTCCTGTCGGGAAACGCAGAACTCAACATATCGGGAAACTCTCTAGAAAGCGTCACGGAAGAAATCACAGTTTATAAACTGGTCAACGTGAAGTACAAGATGTTTGACGAACCTATCTTTCTCATCGACTGCCCCGGGTTCTGTGATAGTAAGACATCAGAATTCAGAATAATCAAGATGATTCAAGACTGGATCTATGCAACCAAATCAAGGTATGTGTTACGGTCATCAATTATCCACATGCTAAGCTGTCAATTTTAGGGGGTTGCTACCGCCTGATCATAATATCAGTATAATCTTTTATTTCCATCGTATTACAGACAAACGTCTCTCCGCCAGTCAAAAACAAACCCTACAGCTCATAGGGTCTCTTGTTGGCGATCCTTACAAAATGGAGACTCAACTCGCAGTGGTGACGACGATGTGGGATACGCTATGGCGCCCCGAACAATTTCGAGATGCAGAAACAAGATTTTCTCAACTCAAAGAGTGCCTCAAGGTATGTCACCTATTATGTCTGCAGGTAACAGTCAAAAGAAAGTTCAATTAATCGAAAACATCCACAATCAGGAATTCCTAGGATCAACGAGTGAATATGCGTTTCGATTCGACAATACACAACTTTCTGCACTTCACATTATCGACCAAGCAAGAACTATACACCTTCCCGATAGCCTACGTGCCAACATGCGGAGAAGCGCAAATACCGCACCCTATCGCGCATTTCACGAAAAGAAATTGGGTGAGGCACCCTTCGCACCACAACTCTTGCAGATTCTTAACGATCGCGTGGCGAGGATTGAGCAAAGTATACGGCTTCTCAATGACGACATACAGAAGCTGGAGCAGGATGCCGAAGAGAATATGGGTGCTCGGAATGAGCTTTGGGGTATGAAGAAGAGTGCCGAGGAGGCCTTAGAAGTCGTACTACAGGAGCGGTGCGAGTTTTTAGCGCTATCAGAGCAAAATCAGCCTCGGCCCAACATCGCTCGCCGAATGCTTGATTACATTCACGAAAGAATGCTAAAGTAGTAAGTACCATATCACCTGCATAGTGCCTTGCAATTGGAACCTTGTATTTGGCACATGACAATGCTTGCCAGTGTGGCTTGATCAAGCGATTAGTAGGACGATTCTCCAGGAGAAGCACATGGGATAATAAGGTTTTCACATCAATTCATGCTATCGTTTTATAATAAAACTTGAATAGGGTTTCGGATTTTTAAGAGGAAGTTCGAAAATGTGATTATCGCCGCCTACGAAGCTCAAGGACTCCATACGACAAATTTACAGCCACGGGCACCGGTAAATCGCCCTGCAAAGCAGGTATCTACCGTTCCTGACCGTGCGTTTTTACCGTGCGAAATACTACATGGCCTTTCCCTTCAATACTCGGCTTTTTTATCAATAATTTGACCTCTATTTACGCTAGTGATGTCCCAAACTCATCACTCAGATTGGCGTATACCGTGCATAAGACTTGAAAAGCTTGAAAGCCGTGCAGCGACGTGAAAAGCCGTCACGGTGCTGCTACCATGAGAAGCCGTGCTACAACCGTGCTGGGGACGTGCAATGATGAACATGTTGTAGACCATTGAACCAATTTCGCGCAAAGGTTTTCTTTAATGAAGGCCTCAAATGCACATTTCTTCGAGCTGTAAGTATTGTAGGATAGTGCTAAGACGTGAAGAGCGTAAAGTTTGTCGTGTTGCACCGACACGGTAGCACGGTACGGCAGTGCACGTCTTTGCACCGCGAATTCTAGTTGCCCCACAGCCACTGGTCGACATCTTGAAACCATTTAAAATGCAGTGAATCACCATTCCCGGCACCCGGCTCGTGAGCCTTCAAGCTTCAGCATGATGACCATGGGAAGATATCACATACACCCCTTTAAAACTTGAATCAAGTCAAAAAGGAACATTCCCTTAGCTCCTTACCCCCAACTCCCATGATGGATACGTCAGCTTTTCGCGATTTGAAATTCGCAGGTCCCATTTCAGTGGAACCTCAAACCAAGTTCAAGCTCTTGTCAGCTATAAACGCAAACATTATACTGTAAGAACAATCATCAAACTTTATTAGTATCGCGCTCATCGATGGTTTTGATGATAGGTTGCTAGGTTTGACCGGAACGGGGAAGAGTAACGTGAGTATTCCAGCGCTATGTATATAAATGAATACCCGTTCAACAGCATACTATTGACCATCATTATTATGAGCAGTTCCTAGAAGTTCTCTCCGGCGGCGCGGGACTAAATATCTCTGGAGACTCCCTCGAAAGCGTGACGCAGGGAATCACAGTTTACAAAGTCGTCAACGTCCGAATGAAGCTCTTCAGCGAGCCCATCTTCATCCTCGATTGTCCTGGATTTTGTGACGATAAAACCTCTGAGTTCAAATTAGTCACCATGATTCAAGATTGGATGCACAAGACAAAGATAATGTGGGTAGCTAAAACCTGTAAGATGATCACCCATGTTTAAATTAAATACAGGGGCATGATATCACCCGAAGAACGCGTCTTTAGCACTATACTTTATTTCCATAGGATCACCGACAAACGCCTCGCTTCCACTCAAAAGAAGACATTGCAACTTTTAGGCACCCTCGTGGGCGATCCATACTTTTATGAGACTGGACTCACAGTCGTCACGACCATGTGGGATACTCTGTGGCGTCCCACACAGATCCAAGAAGCCGAAAAGCGATTCACGCAACTCAAAGAAAGTCTCAATGTAAGCATCTCATTATATTACCTCGTAAAATCAAATCCCAACAATTTCAATTGCCATTGATCCTGGTCCCTCAGCAAATCATCGGCCCAACAGCAAACCAAGCTTTACGGTTCACCAACACCCAAAGCTCTGCACTCCACATCATTGACGATGCATCCATATCATGTTTACCCGATAATGTATGGAATAATATTCGCAAACATCTGCGCCCAGCACCCTTTCGCGCCTTTTATCGTGAAATACTACGCAGTGCGCCATTTGCAGATCAGCTTTTGCAATTCCTGAATGACAGGATTGCAAGACTCGAACAGTCGATTAGAATTCTCGAAGATGACATACAACGCTTGGACCAAGAAGAACATACCGATTTATGTGCTCGAGAGGAACTTGTGGATATGAAAAAGCGTGCGGAAGAGGCATTAGGAGTCGTGGTGCAGGAACGGCTCGAGTTTCTAGCACTACCAGAGTCTCAGCCGAATGTTGCTCGCCGAATGCTTAACTATGTACAGAACAAGCTATCATAGACGCTCATACGTATCAGTTTTCGACAGTTTTATAGTATACCAGATTTGAATTTTATATCGCTAGTGCTTTTTCATTTAAACAAGAAATACATCCCTCAACTCTCTACTGTTCAAAGGGCCAAAATCGCGTTCATCTGAGCGTACAAATATCAATGTTATTATCATATATCCACAACCACAAACCCCCTCACACTCGACGCAACAACCACCCTCCCCCGCTTCTCATCATAATCAAAAGCACTCCAATTCCCCAACGTCGTGTTATAAAGAAGATGAAGGGGCTGAACGAGCGCGTCATCTCCCGTCTCTCCATATCTATCCTCACCACCATACCCTCCATGAACAGCACCATATCTTCCATCGCCATCGCCATCACACCCATGCCCATACCTATCATCGTCGTCATCTCCATCTCCATCCCTCATTCCATAAAACACACTCCCAGGAAACGCACAAACAACAACCTTCTCACTCATCCTCATCCTATGCTCTCTCTCCATCCTCATCTTCACATTCTCCTCACCACAATCACCCCTCCCCACACCCCCAA